>LPNX010984407.1:0-16778 GCA_001517045.1 Pseudotsuga menziesii | reverse complement strand
CTCAAATACATAATAGAAACATCCCGGAATAAACATCGGGTTACAATAATATAAAATACATAGAAGAATACATTCCGAAGTTACATATACATCAACAAGAATCAGTCACCTTTATAACTGGAGGTACACCTCATATACTAAAGCTAAAGGTCCATAGGAGAATAATGAATTGATATACACACAAGTCTTGAGTCGTGTACTACAAGAATTTACAACATCATCACTTTGACAAATCAAAGCATTCAATCCAACACATGAGGAATAACCTTTATAACTGAAGGCTTAGTCATCCTTAAGTCCAACCTAAGAATCTACTCCAAGTTATTTAGTGCAACTCATTTTCTCTACCTCAACAAATGGGTCCCAATCCTCATTGCATAATATTGAATTATAGAATGACTCATGATGCTATACATTTAACAAATTATACTCACGGTGAGTGAACCCTAGATGCCCTATCATTTGTTGAATTTATTTTCCAATGGGTACAACTAAATTGGTGCAAGTTTCTCCTCAATGAGCTCCTTCAATCATGTGTGAATGCTCATGCCACCTCCAATTATTTAATTTTTTTCTACCTCATAGTGTCCTTCGCCATGTGGAAATGGAAACCTATCGAAGGTTGTAATTTGCCACCTGCATTAGACATGATGGATTTGGCCTTGTGTTTTAGACCATGGAAGAGTATGGGTGATGCAAAAAATGTTACATTAAATGACCAACAAATTAAGAAATGGTTTTACAAGATGATTATAGTCACCTCTCCGATAATAAAAATAACTCAAACCTTTCTAGATTAACATGAAGGAAATATATGGTTAATCATGGACATGGAAACATGTTTGTCTAACCCCATGCAATAGACCCAGATAATTTCTAGGAAGGTTCCCCTCCCCTGCTACGTCACAAAAAAATGATATGTAGGTTTCATAGTGGTCCAATGTGTGTAATTCAAATAAAATATAGGGAAACACATAATTTTTTCTAGATATCATCACCCATGTTTCATGGTATAAGAAAGTGGTATCCAAAGATGATTTTACCGAGAAGAGGAAGTTGAATGATGTATAATTCAAATAGGATATCAGCGAGGATAAATAAAAGGATCCTCCCTCTAGTGTGTGAGATCTCTTTTCCATTATCTCCTCCACACCTACATCTTCCATGGGACCAATAATTCAAGAATTTCCAAGACTTGGTACTAAGCATGAACTGTGATAAGTTGTAAAAATGGTGTGCTCCTTAAAGTACTTTGAAAATAAATGACCAATCCCTAAATCATTAATATCAAATACAAAAATCCAAAGATAATGTTGACCTCAGAATCCATTGGACTTCCCTCCAACTCTCTTTACCTGGATTTTTCATATACTTGCTCGTAACTCCCACTACATGTGTAATATCTAGTCTTGTGCACACCATGGCATATATCAAGATGCCAAATGATGATGAAAAGAGAACCTTGGACATCTATTCTATCTCCTCCCATATCTTGGGAAACATATCCTTACTTGGTTTGAAATGGATTTCCAAAGTTGTACTAACTGGGTTTTCATTCTTCATTACAAAATTCTCCAACACCCTTTTTATGTGCTCACCTTGAGAAAATTTCAATTTGATATTTTTCCTATCTCTTGTTATTCTCATACCAAGGATTTGGTTTGCAACACCCTTCATAGAAAATGATTTATCTAGTTTCATTTTGATCACATATGTATCCTACATGTTATATCATGCAACAAGCATGTCACCCACATACAATAACAAGATAATATATCTTCCATTATCTAGCCTATTGAAATAAACACATTGATCAGAATGGAATCTACTATAACTCTGTTTTGTCATAAGCTTTTCAAATTTCAAATACCATTTCCTTAGAGATTGTTTCAGGCCATACAATCTCTTCTTCAATAGGAAAACCAACTTATCCTTCCCTTTGACCTCGTACCCCTGTGGTTGTTACATATAAATATCTTTCCTAGAAATCCCCATGGAGAAAGGTTGTTTTTACACTAACTGTTCAAGATGCAAATATTCTACCACCACTAGACTTAAAATAGTCCTAATTGAATTCATTTTAACAATGGGATAACATATTTCATCAAAGTCTATACCTTTCTTTTCTGAAAACCCCTTTACAACAAGTCTATCCTTGTACCGCTTCTTTCCTCCACATTCTTCCTTCAACCTTTAAACCCATTTATTCCGCAATGCTCTTTTTCCTATAGGAAAATCAACCAAATCCCAAGTCTGGTCTCTTACCAATGAGTCTATCTCCTCATTCATGGCTTGATCCCACTTATTTCTAGTTTCTTCCTTCATTCCCTCTTCATAACATTTTGGTTCACCATAATCAGTCATCAATAAATAATATAGTGAAGGAGAGAATCTTTCAGGGGCTCTACTTAACCAGGTATATCTTCTTACATTTGCAGGAGTTTGAGGTACCTTCTACTGTGCTTGATTTTCTGGTACCCTTCGAACTTCATTTTCTTTGCTTTCATCAAGCACTTTGTACTCTATGTTTTCCTTTACCTCTTTATTTCCCTTCAATTGATCTTTATACATAACCTTTTCATTGAATACTAAATTTGTACTCCTAATGATTTTTTGATTTTCATAATCCCATAAGTGATAACAAAAATCATCAACCCCATATCAAATAAAGGTACAATTCTTTGATTTAGCCTCAAGCTTTGTTCTATTTTCTTTATCAATATGGACAAATGCTTGAAAACCAAAATTTATCAGAAATGAGTAGTTTAAATTTTTAATTTTCCATGCCTCCTCTAGAATCCCATCATCCAAATCTCTTAAAGTCCCTCTGTTTATTAAATAAAAAACATTATCTACAACATCATCCCAAAATTATAAGGGAAACCATGCATGAAATCTCATACACCTTGCATGCTCCATGATCATCCTATTCACCCTTTTAGACACACCAATTTCGTGAACTCTCTTCCTTCCTGCGACCGGACTCTTTACCTTCTTGGGAATAATTCTAACTAAATTATGAATGTCTTTTCTTAGGTCCAATAAGCCCCCCAACACTCACCTGTGGCTCGTCCCGAGTGACACAATGTTACTCATCAACTTCTACATTTGTGACAAATTTACCTTGAAAATCTTGGAAGATTTTCACTATTTCCTATGTCTCTCGTTGCACATCCTCTTCTATTTTCTTCACTTTTTCTACAAGGTCAGAACTGATGTGTTTTGACGTTACACTTCTTATGGAATATTCTACTTGTCACACTGTCTGATGTACAGGATGAATAATACCTGTAATTATTTCTACTTCAGCCTGCAACTCTATGAATTTGTTGGTCCTTTGTTATTGTTGAGTACGCAACACTATAACCTATTGTTGCAGTCTCTTAATTTCTACAGCCTTATCCATTTTCTCTGCTAAGGGAAAATTCTTCATCTCATTTCCAATTTGGTTTACCTCTTTTTTAGCTATGCGTAACTCCTCTGCGAATTTCTTTAGTTCCTCATCATCGATCAACGGTTCCAATTTCTGAGCAACTTGGTAGACAACTTTAGCACATAATGCCTATGCTTTTTCTATCTTCCTCATAGTCTTTGTTGTTGCTTTTCTTCTTTCTTCTAACACCTTGAGGGGTACACTTGGTTTTAGTTGCGCTTCTAGTTATGTGACATTTTTGCAAATGTCTTATGCTATCCCGGTAAGTTGAATGACCTTTGCTTCTGGAAACATCTCCTCTGTTATTCCTTCATCAACAAAATTTGTTAACACAAGGGATACAATATTGTCAGTCCTATGCATGTTCTCCTCCCACTTTTTTCTTTCTGCTCAGTCTCTTGCATTGTTCTCTTAATTTTACTGACACTTTTATTTTCTACTTTCACTTGCTTAATCAAGGCGGCTTATCTTACTTTCATCTCCATGACCGTGAAAGTTTGTATTACATAGACCTCATACTACCACATGTGCAAGAAGTCTATTGTCACTTGGCCCAAGTTTTTGGCCACCTCATTCAATTATGTGGTTCCTAGTTCAAGTGCTTCACATGCCTCTTGGGTCTTGATTGGTGGAACCGGAATTGGTATCTCACTTTGTTGCTCTTCTGAATTGTAAGGTACATCCTATGACTTGGTTATATGGGTTGTATAATATACTGTGGTTATGATCTCTTTAATAGCTTTGTTGAGCACCATTATTAAATCAGTAATACTACATGTGAGCTCTATCTATTGCTTGTCTATTTTCTTGAATCTTGCCTATGCAACTTCTATCAATGGTTCAGAAAAAAAGCGTAAACATCACCATCAAGGCTGATGGTATTTCTACTCCTACCCACGTTCTTTTTCTTATGTCTTTCCTATATCTATGTTGTCTCAATTTTTTTTCTCTCCTCTCCTACGACTGGATCTGTCAGAGTTTTCCTTGAACCATTCTAGCTAGGGTTGGGATCTTTTGTTTCTGCCTGTGGGTCCCCTCCCTGATCTCCATAATTCTGTTATGGTGGAATTTCTTGTTTGAGGTATTCATGTTCATATAATTGGTCATCCAGAATAGGAACACGCCATTATTTTGGCCAATCTTGAACGATGGCCTAAACTTCTTCTTTGGTCAACAAAAAATGTGTTGCCAAGCACTGGAATTCCAGGTATTGTTGTGGTTATAACAAAATATAATGTGGGTCAATCTGAAAAATAATAGTTTGGTGAAATTGTTGGATGATGTCATCCTTAATTTTCTCCTGCTTCTTCACTTGATGTTGCAAGGCCTCTCCATGCATAACAAATTTCATGTTGTTATCTTGTTGTATGTCCTTCTTATCCTTGTCAAATACAATATTCTAATATCGATCTCCTCTACAGCATACTGGTAGGTCTATCCCTTAGTAATTTGGTGGTTCCACCCATGCGACAAATGAAATCAAAATTAGGAGCCAGGAATAGTGGAATGCATTACCTTTTTCTTGCAAGTCTACCGCATATTCTACTGACTCACTCAATGGATACTATGACTAGTTGATTTCAACTCCCTCCACACAAAGTTTAGCTAGTGCAACCACACTCGTAGTACACTGGTTCAGTCGCATCTTGCACAATAATTTGCTACCTAATACCTTCTTAGCGAACCAAACACTATGGTCATTGATCTAGGAAATGTGTAAAACTATATTATCTCTAGTTAAGTCATGCTTATCCTTCATCTTGGTTGTCATCACAGTGTATTAGTCTTTCCTTAAATACGACGTTGGGTCTATACCTGCTAATGGTAGGCCTGTAATTACTATGATGAGTTTTACATCAAAATATATTTGTTAGTTGAGCCAAATGTAGCCACCATGAAAGGACACTAATAACTGTTTCACAGAGGTATTCACTTATGTGGTTTGGCCAAAGCGTGGCATATACAATAACGACAATAAACCTAACTGGTATAGTCCTTTTTCCCATTCCATTGGAACAAGGTGCTTCGATGAATCTGGTGTATCATGTATAGTAAGCATGTATTTATTTCTGTCTAAATATTCTTGCTTCTTCATTTCATGATCAGCGAAGGACAACTTCTATAGGTTTAGTAGAATATCCTCCAACATCTTAACTTCTTCTGGCACCATGGGTGTGTTGACACAAACCCATCCAACAAATCCAGTCGATAGGGGTCCTACTCTGTTGACCCTCAGACCACTGTGATCTCCCTTAGCACCATCCCAGAAAGGTTTTACCCCATCTAGAAACACACGTGGAGTGGATGAGGTCTCACCCGATTCGTTCGAGGGAGAGCTATTGGAACCAAGTTTCGACATAATAGGAAGGGAAAATGTGGCATCAATATTAACAACTAAACACAACATTAACAAATCTGATTACTTAGACATTAACATAAACATTTATCATTGTTCTTAATCAGATCGCATCATTCCATTACAAATTTAGTAACCTAACTGATACACAAATAGATCCAATAAAATAACATCATTTAAAGAAGGAAAACATCGTATCATAGGTCCATGTAACATATTTATGCCATATGATTACAGAAGCAGTAATCTAGACAAAGATAAAAGAAAACAATATTTTAGATCAACTTCCATCTTGTCATATTACTTCCGCGCAATAATCCATAGATTAAAAAATAGATATATATCAGTTCTCTCCTATGCTCATTCAATTCCCTTCGGCACTTACAATTCCACTTCTATTTATAGGCTTGTTCCTTTACATTCAAGGTCCACTTGGATGAATTCCTAACAAACTCTTAACTGATTCTACAAAATAATGACCAATATCCACAAAATATGGTCCAAAGTGCAAAAAGGTGACAAAAAATATAAAAGATATTCTAATTTCCTCTTTGCATGTTAATCTTCCTCTTGCGTGGTGTATTTTGGGCTTCCGTAGCATCCACGATGCTGTGCAACTAGTGTATCCAAAACCCCTACCTGCAGGCGCCCAACAGAATCATGTGGCTAACCCTCAAGTCATGTCAGGTGGAAATGGTGTACTCATTGATATTCATGTTGAAGTATTCATACAGTTGAGTGATCTCCTTCACTTGTGCTTGAATTCTCTCAGTAATGTCCCGACTTCCTAGCAAATCCTTCGTTAGTGGGTGCTCCACCATCTTTTCGGTAACTTCTTTCTATCCTTCCTGTACATCCTGTAGCATGACAAGTTCCTTCATAGAAAGTTGTTCTCCAATGTATTGGAACTCATGAAGCTGCTCATTTCTCTTCCATTGTCACTCCTGAGCCTTTCCAGCCCTCAGCTACATCTCCCTCAGTTCAGTCGATTGTGTAATCTAGATGAATGGTGGCATCGCTTGTAAGGCGTTATTCAGTGTTGCTATTTTCTCTTCGACCTCCTGCAATTGCTTGGTTAGTTGCTCTAATTATGTGTCATGGATGATGCTGCCCCAAAAATTCGTTGTTGCATGAGTGACCTTCGTAGCTTCCTGCTCCAGCTCTTCAAGTTGTGCCGCCACTTCCTCTATGGAAGTCTTCCTCTTGGGAATTTTCTTAGGAGGCATGTCTAGATATACCAGAGCATTCAAAATGTTGTTATCCTTCTACAACTGCATAATAATTTCCCCAAGTCACTTTGCTTTTGCGACTCCATTCATTTATGTAGTGTTTTCATCGATGTGCTTACAATCATTCGCAACTGCTGCTTCTACTTGTACTTGACTGTCGAAAATGTGGTCCTTCTCGATGATGAGGTGGTTTGTCTCCTTCTTCAGCTTCGTGATTGCCTCAACATTATTCATATTTAACTCTTCTTGCACTTTATTTAGTTCTTCTATCTCCTGCACTTTTTCTTCCATCAGCTTCTCCTTAGCGCACCGCAACTCATCAACTTATTTCTGCGTAGCCTCCTCTTTCTCCTGCGATCGTAGAAATTAATCGCTGATATGTTTCATCCTGTCTGCAAAATCCTGGTTGGAAATGTGTTGTAAGTGTACCAACGTCTAGGTAGACATCCTGTTGATATCCAATGCGAGGTTCTGCAGCTATTGCATGGAGATATTTAATTCCTCACATCCGATGTCAACTGCAGTCTGGGGAATTTGAAAATTCCTGGCTCGTGGATCGGTGCTAATTGACGTGTATTCCTGCACAGTTGCACTCTCTGGTGCTCTTTTCAAAACAATATCATATAAAGAATACAATTTGCTTTTTACCTCAACAAATCCTTCCTGTGTCGATTTATTCATCTCCTTTGCGGCTGCATCAGTTGCATCATTGATGACCTTGACGAGCCAGTTTAACTACGCTTCCATTGCTGACCTGGTGATACTACTCGTAGCCTGGTACATGTGCCTCTTTTTTCATAGTTCTTTGAGTATGTGTTGCAATTTCAGGTCAGTAGGTGTCTCTGTTGACGATTCTTCATCAGATTGTTGTTCATGTTTGCAAACATGATCATTAGGTGCATCCATTGGAGGTCCCATTGAGATTTTTTCTACACTGACTGGTTCTCTCCATTCTGTGAGCCAATCATTAATCATTGCCTCCAGTTCCACATGAGTCACCTTGTACCTCATTGGAAACCATTGCTTGGCGGTTTCCTGCCATGCTTGAACATGAATAGTATGGGGTCCAATTGCGAACCATGCAATCCTCTGATATTTTGTCGCAAATTCCTTCATCAGTGTTGGAAATTTTACTGCTGGCTCTTACGGATCTTCCCATTAGATCCAAAATTGGATCGAACAGTATACCAATCTCTATGCTTCTTTGAACCACCATAAATTCTGATATCTTGCACCCTTGCATACCTCTATTTCTTTGACATCCATACCCTGGTAATCATCTGGCTCCATCCCAGCCACTAACAAAATAAAAATGCGGAGCCAACTATATGTGAATCATTTTTCACCCACCTACGTGGCCACTACGTCCTCAAGCTAACTAGTTCATAAGAAAAAGGGACCAATTCATTTGTACACCATGCGCACACAACTCAACACATGCGACCACCCCTGAATTGCATTGAACTAGGCAATTCTTCCTGACTACTTTACTAGAAAAAATCCGATACACCAATACGTACCACGTAGTCATTGATACTATCAATGTGGTATGCCCTCGCGTTGCGCTCTAGAGGATAATGCTTCTTCAGAGCCATCTCCAACTTCCTATCATTGTATTTTCCATGGATATATTGTGAGGGGTCTGGCCCATCCTTGGGTAGCCCCATTATCTTTGAAATTAACCCCACCATGACTTCAACTGGCTCATCTAACCATTAATACTTGCCATGGAAGCATGCCAAAATATGCTTCCCACATGCATTCACTTAGGTTAGCTGCCCAAAGTGTGACATTTTGATCAATCCAAGTAATCCGGCTCTATTAAACTCGCTCACCCAATCCTTTGGGATGTGCTCTATTGGCCCACCTCTAACTGCTACCATTGACACATATGGTTCATTCGCAATTTCCTCTAGTGAAAGAAGGTAGCGGTCTTCATATTTAAGACGCATCAACATAGGAACGATGTCAAAAGTGCATAGCATCCCTTGTGGTATCGCCAACATCCTTATCTAATACTTTTGATTCTCCGTGGGTTTCTTGGCCTTCACACCAGGTCGACTAGGAGGGATATATCCAGGGATGTCCTTGACAGACACCCATTCTCTAAATACAGACTCCACCACTCCCGAGCTCTACGGCCCCATTTGTGCAGTGTCTTCTCCTTGTGCCCTTATGGATGTTCTAGTCCGTCTCTTCTATGGTTCCAGAGAGCTAGGATTATGTGCCTTTCTCTTCCTCTTTGGCACTGTCGACGATCCAACACGCATATTAGATGCTTCTTCCATAATTTCAAGTGGTCTATTTGGTGAATCTCGCTTGCTAGAAATATCTAAAGTATCTAGGTTACTCTACATGTTGCACCAATTCCCCTCAAGAATTAATAAGCACACATCCTCTATGGACTTAAAAACCTCCTCAATCTTCTCAACCTTTCTCAACAACTCGTTCTATAACTCGGCAGCTCTGCAACTAAACTCAACTCGACATAATGGTGTCTTCTGACCGTGTCGATCTCATTCTTATAGAACCAAATAAACTCATACTCATCATTACCAAATCAATAGGATCAACATGAACAAATCATGCATTAACTACCCAAATCCAATGTCGATTTTTCCACCCCGACTGTTGGATCCATCATCATTACGCGTCACTTTTGCAAGCACTGTCAGTTAACTACTTTTAGTTTTCTTCATTTATTATTGATTTGAATTCTGCTCGCAGCCCTACGGTTATAACAACATGGCCTCCTAACTACACTACTAACTCCTACTCTTGCACAGCCACCTCCTCTTGGTCCACCTTCCGTTCATCCATCATCCTATCTAATTTTTTTTTCATTGCGTAGTTCCTCAAGCATTGCATGGTTTTTTCCCTATCCTATAGGGTTTGAATTGGATAACATTCACAAGATTTGGAAACATTGCCCCATCTAACTACTGCAGTTGAACTGCACCTCCTAAAGTAATTGAATTAATAATATATGGTCCTAACCAGTGCATATGTAACTTACTAGGATGCTTCAACTTCTTGTTGTACAACAACACCAAATCTCCTTACTAAAATTATTTGTTCCTTATGTGGTGATCATGCCAAGACTTTCTTTTATCCTTCTCAATGCATTAATGTAATCCTGTAGTAAATAGGTCCGCATCGAGCTGTACCAACTGGTCCATGTGCTCTTCGAGTGCTGCTTCATCATCCACGCCCGTCGCTGCGTCAATGCACATACTCGGAACAATGTACTCCATATTCATGACTGCCTCTTGTCCATACACCATTTGGAATGGTGTCTGTCCCGTCAATCACTTTCAAGTGGTACAATATGCCCATAGGACTACTGGAATATTCACATCCCAATCATTGCGGTTAGCATTACATACTTTTGTAAGCATGTGCTCCAATATTTTGTTGAATGCTTCTACCGTCCCATTTTCTTGTGGATCATATGGAGTACTTTTATTTTGTTGTATCTGCAATTCCTTTGTCAGTGTACTTACTGTGCAGTTGATGAAGTGACTCCCTTGGTCACTCATCAATATCCTTGGAAAGACAAATCACATTACAATATTATCAAATAGGAACCTAGCCACTGTCGCAGTGGTGCAATCCACAACTGGTGTGACCTATTTCCACCTCGTCAAATAGTATGTTACTATAATGATGTACTATACACTAGTGCTCTTCCTTGGTGGGTTGATAAGCCCTAAAAAATACACGACCCATTTATCAAATGGATGCAATGTTACTTGCGGTACCAGCGGCATCTTATCCCTTCATGATGGTTTTCCAGTGTGATGATAGACATCGCAACTCCGCGCACAGTCTATCACATCATTATGTAGAGTAGGCCAAGAGAGACCTGTGCAAAGTACCTTCCTTGGAGTACCTCAACCTCCATAGTGTCCACCAACAACTTTTGCATGTGCTTCTTCCAGAATCTGCCCTTGTTCATACGGTAGGAAAAATAGCCACAAAATATCATCTGGTCCTAATTTATATAGTTATCTAGTGATCAACTGGAAATACCAAGCCTTAACCACCGATTGCTTCATATAACTGGTCAAAAATTGCTCCAGTGCGACTCATGTTGTCAAGAACGGAATTATTTGAGCATAATAGCCATCTACCATGTCGAATCTGAACAGTTGTGCATCTGGCAATCCGTCTTCAATGTTTGTGGGATCCTCACCTGTCTCAGTTCAGGATAAATTATCAAGGCCTGCATTTAAGTGACCCGTATTCACAATTATCTCAAAATCAAATTCTTGGAAGAGAAGTAACCAACGACATATTCCTCCCCCCAACACAGGCTTATTGACTAGGTACTTCAAAGTAGAATGGTCAATAAACATTTTGAAATGACCTCCCAAAATGTAATGTCTAAAATTTTGTAGTGGATATACCATTTCCTGACCTTCCCTCTCTATAGTTGTATAGTTCTTTTCTGCAAATGACAACTTTCTACTAGCGAAAGTAATTGGGTGATCTAGATCCCCTTCTCCTATTTGCGCAAGTACTAATCCTAGAGTAACACAGGATGCATCCACATGAACATGGAACTCCTTGTCCCAATCAGGAAAAATGAGGATCGGTGTGGAAACCATCTTGGCTTTTAGCATGTTGAAACTCCCTTGACCCTCTTGACTCTGTACAAATGCAATGTCTTTCTTCAATAGTTTTTCCATAGGGGATATGATTGTAGCATATCCTTGTATGAACTTGCGATAATACCCTGTGTGCCCCATCATTTCTCTAAGCATATTCACATCCGTAGGTGGTGGCAAGCTTAGGATGAGTGCAATATTCTTAGGTTCGACCAACAGTCCTTTCCTGCAAACAATGTGACCCAACAACATCCCAAAAGGTGCATAGAAAATACATTTTTTTGAATTTAGCACGATCCGATGCTATCAACATATTTCCAGCATCAATCGTAGGATCACTAGATGATCCCTAATCAACCCATACACTTTCTAGTCATCCATATAGGCATGCAGGAACTTCTGAATGAAATATTTAAATGTGGCGACAACAACTCGGGTAAATACCGGATGAGCATTCTTCAATCCAAAATGCATGATCATGTACTGAAAGCAGCCCCATTAAGTAACAAATGTGGTCATATGTGGATCTTCCTTCACGATCTTAAGTTGGTGATAACCAAAAAATCCATCTGTGAAAGAATACATCTCATGGCCACCTACTCCTTCTAGTAATTCATCTGTGAATGGTGTCGAAAATGGATCGTGCATACATGCATCGTTCAATTTTCTTAGATCAACACAAATTCAAACTTCTCCTATTTTCTTATCTTGGACCACGATAGGAATGATCCATTCTGATTCTTCGATAGGCTCAATTATTCCAGCATCCAACATTCTATCAAGCTCAGCTTTGACCCTCTCCTTGTATCACAGATTCAAGCAATACAGCCTCTTCCTTACCAGTTTTGCATTTGGCTTTAATGGAATTTTCATCTCCCCTAAATCACTAAGGATCCCTTTCATTTCATAGAATTTGGTTGGAAACAGATCTTGAAATTCATGCATCAGATCTATGATCATTTGTCATGGTTTCTTCATCCCAATAGCCCGCAATACTTGCAAATTTTGGGTTCTCTTCTGTCCCAATGTTGAATTTTCTTATCTTCAATGGTTACTTCATAGGGTCCATCGGTACATCCGGTACCGTGACATCCTGAATCCCATCTATTTCTAGGATATTGATATTTATTAGCTCATCATCATCCTCAGGTCCTCTGGATACGTTATAACATTCCATCATTGACTGCATGTGGCAATGTGCATGTGGATCCACTAGATTGTGTGACTGGAACGACCTTTAGCACCACATCATGGATGAGCTGTAGCGCATTAGGGAACTATGGATTGGCATCCACGAAGTTGAAGGTATGTGTAAAACAAAATGACAAATCCTCCCAAGTGGTTATTTCCTTGCGTGTCTTAGCTGATACATACCAATATCGTGACATTTCATCCAGTGTGTGAACAAAGGAACTGACCCACTCATCCCTTGGTCGTGATTCCCATAAATTATGACATTCAATCAGATGATTGCAAGCGCTATCTTATCTATCATATCGTCCAACATGGTATACCTCTATATCCCCAAACCAAATTTTAATTAGTCGTCCAACACTGCGATGATCCACTAATTGTTTTTTTATGATTTTCCTGTCAGCGTGATGGAGTGGCTTTCAGGGCCTCCTCTAATGGAAGCAACTGCTGTGGCTCTTACACCTTCTCTTTGAACTCAACAAGAAACTTGGATAACTTGGGTAGTCCTTCATAAATGGGAAATTCAATAACCTCAGTTGCGACACGACAGAGTGACTACGTGATCAACCCACATTTCCTGACTAATACTTCATGCATGAGATTCTACCAGTTCTCTAATGCATAATCTGAATCAAAAGAAGAAGAGCTAGCACAGTGCCATCCAAGTTCTCCATCAGCAGTTGGATGGATTTAATATTCTGAGATATTGTAAGCATGATCCCATCCCTTGACAACTTCATCTTTTATTGGCTCAACATACCTTCACCCTTCGCTTGGATCCATGGGAGAAATGAATCTGATGTCTTGATTCTCAAATTTCATCATTCGCTTCTTAAAGTTGATTACTGCCATACTATCATTCTCCCATATAATCCCCAGCAATGTGAGATATGATCCTCTACCTTCTACAACTTCAATTACATCAAAATCAGCATAGGTATTCATACCCTCAACATCCACTACTAGGTGCGATATGTACCCGATCGTTTGTACCTTGGCCTGATTGGCCAATCACAGCTACATGAGAGACCATCCTAATGTTGGCCTCCCCATATTTTTCCATGTTTGTTTCGTCATAATATTCACATCTGAGCCCAGATCCATAATAACTAAATCTACTTCATACTCTCCAATTTGGATGTTCATGTGCATCTCTCTGCCCTTCTTTTTCTTATGCAATGAATTCACTATGGAATCATGTCGTTCCTTTTACGATTGGTGCAATAGTTTCCTAATATCGGCAAGGGAACCAGGATCTCTTTCCAGTGACAATCAGTTCTCAAAGAAGTTCTGCAAGGTATGATGTTGACGTGATGGTCCTGCCTCCAACAAAGAATCAAAAGAAGTGGGAATTTCATAAATAGGTGACTTACCAATATTCCTTTCGATCAGGTCACGTGATTCAAAGAATGTGTCCTTTTCAGCATCGATATTGAACTGTACCTTCTTCTTCCTAGCTAATTGAATTTGCGAATGAGGGCTATATACTCCAGTCATTTCACCTCCATGAGTGACGATAGTGACGTCCACATCCTTCATCCTAGGTTCTACCAAAATTATTGTGACTGTCATCCCTCGACTCTGGTTAAGTGGTGGATTCATACATTGATTTACGTTCTGAGTCGGTTTTTGGTTCTTAATTGGAATTTGGTTTTGTCCCTGACTCTGTACTTGATTCTTGTTTGGCAACTAGTTCTACAATTGATTCAGGTTATGTAGTTGATTTTGAGTATGCAAGTGGTTCTGAATCTGCAACAACAGTGTGATAAGATCCCAAAATTTAGTTTTTCCATCAATCCCAAATTGTGAAGTAAGAATATTGGTCCAGACATCAAATTTGTATATGAAAATCCAGCACCGCTTCTACCCTTTAGTCAAAAAGCGGTACCTTCTTCGGCACCACCTGTAATATGTTCACAGTAAGCGGTGGCACTGTCTTTACCCTTTTAGCAATGCATGGTTCTACCTAAAACCACTTTGTCATGGTGAACAAGAAGCGATGCCCTTGGTAAAAAGTGAAAAAGAGAGGTTCTCATGAAGCTCCTCGAAAGAAGGATTCGTGGCACCCTTATCTCTAATCACTTGGTTCAGTTGGGCTCTAGATCCATCCTTGTAAGATCTCCTAGCCACCTCACCCATCAATTTCTCAACCATCTCTATCCATTCCAATCCTATAAAAGAAGGCTCAATATCCATGGTTGAGGGGAGAATAATGTTATGTTGTTTCTTTGATATTTTGGACTAACTGATTCAAGAGAGCTTGAGGGAGCAAGTTGGAGCTGTTGGGGACAAGATGTTGGATTTTTGAAAAAGCATATCAACACTAAGGCATAGGTTGTAAAATATTTCTTCATAATATTAATGTAAATTTGGTTCCTTTCCCATATACTTGTTATGTTATAATCTTGCATGTTATTGTCATATTCCTTAGTCACTGACATAGACCTATAGATGATGTTCTGGTATCTTTGATCTCTCATGTGTTTGATATGTAGGTATTTCCTTGGAGACCTTTTGTCATAAGAGAAGAACCACATCACTCCATGAAAGATTGGATTCTAGGTGTTTATAAATTATAGGGAAAGTATTCAAACCTTATCGCTCACTATTTGTTCTAGATCTGAACCATTCAGACCAGAGGAACAACTTCTGTTCACAGAAGGTGCAAAATTCCTAGAAACAAATCTGGAGACTCCGCTGGGGAAGATCTTTAGCTAATATGATCTTCCTTAGTATTTTCAAAACACTTGTTCAAAATCCAAGCTCCCATTCTTTATCAGTCCAATCCGATCCACTAGCTGGTCTAGTGGTTATTGGTTTGGTATCTTCAGATTTGTTTAGATCTGAATTTTTTGACTTTCTGTGCTCTAAAATACTGTTAATTTATGATTTTGATGCCAACTGCATAATGATTTGACTTTAATTTTTCTCCATTTTTTTGGGACATCTATAGGGAACCGCATATGAATATTAGGCAATAATCGGTGCCACCTCCTGAACTCATTTAGCAGGGAGTGGTGGCACTGCATGTAAGAAGGAATCAAGAAGTGGTGCTCTAGCAGAACCACTCTATCAGTGACCCTCTAGAAGTGGTGCCAGGTAGGTCTTTCTACACTTGTTTTTCTCAAAGTTTTTTGCAAAAAATTTGGTTGTGTTTCTTTCAGTTCTGAGTGTCCAAGTTTGTATAGAAGAGATATGAGTGATTGAGTGTTAAATTTGGTGTGGTAAAAGGCGTGTTTTGTTGAAATCAAAGATCTAGGATAGTTTCATCTTTCCATTTGCTTGTATGATCGATTTTTAATTTCTTCAAAAGGAGTGATGTTTGAGATCTTAGCATTAATAAGGTCTCAGTCTTATTTCTAGATAAATCTGAAAGAAAGATTCGCTTAATTGGTTGCTTGATTTCTTTTTTCATTAAAGTTAGTGAAGGACTTATTTTTTATTTAAAAAAAAAGAAAATTTCTTATTGGGATTTTGTTCATATTTTTGTTTCAAAATGAATTATTGGACCTCTAATTAGCCTCATCATCTTTTATATCTCCATATTTCTTGTCTTTCTTTTACATTCTGATCTCATCAAAAGAAAAATATTAGTTCTTTTAAGTTAGATATTTCTAGTTTTTTAAAGAAAAAATTGAAAAACGTCAATTATACCTTTGAGTATGTTTTGTCTTTCTTCTTAGAAAAAGATATCTTACCCTATTTTGCTTGCTTTCAAAATTAGTTTGAAGTTTGTTGCTTGTTCTCTTTCTCGGAAAAAGTTTGGTTTAGTGTAGTTGTTTGGAAAATTTTTGGTTTCAAAAGGAAAAATTGAAAAGAAAATACTCTCACCTTCCCATAGGTAGGCATGTTTTGAAAATTGTAGCTAGGGTTTTCACCCTAGCTTGTGCTGATGAGCACCTACTAAGGAATCTGGAATCCTTAGTAGCAGTTCGATTAAACTAAAAATAAACTGG
>LPNX010984396.1:46658-156109 GCA_001517045.1 Pseudotsuga menziesii | reverse complement strand
CTCAAAAAATCCAAGTAAGTTGAGGGATGCCTGATTTTTCAGGTTTCTATTGCATCTAACGTGCACAAAAAGGTCCCTCATCTTCTTGCACACACCCTGTTATGTAACAGAGATGATTCTTAATGCAAATCCTTTGACTCTCTTATGTTAATATAGATTTTCATAATTTATTTCTTATGAATTGTTAATGTAGATTTTATTTGAGCTCACCAGTCATTGTTATTTTCTACGAGTTTATTTTATGCAATTTTAGTTCTTCTTTACCAAGTTAATTTATTCAATTTATTGTTTTCTGCAATTATATTTATTCTTATGTCATTTCATTTTTTCATAAATTAGATTCAATTTCAGTTATAGATTAAGTCCAGTGACACTTTTCCCCTACATATATTTTGTATGTACCTCACAAGTTTTGCTCTCTCCGGGTTGAAAATTAAATCATTGGATATCTGTTATAATTTGTTTAATATTTTTCCCAATAGTTCCTTTGTGGCTAGAATCAGATATAAGGGCCATCTACTGTGGTGCATCCAAGATCTAAAGGAAAGCACGTTTTCATGTCTCCTGAAGTCTATGACAGATGGGTGGCCATTTACGTTCTGGATATTGTGAGTTTCCTCTATCTCATACTGACTAGATAGGGTATGCATTTGCTGTCATGAGTCCTACTAGAAGACGACATTTGTTCCATCTCTTATCTCCCAAAACTTGATCTTCTAGATTAGTGCTTTCTGAAAGTTAGTTGCTTTCCAAATGAGTGATCCCAGAGGATTACTGTTGAGGCAGACCAGTTGGGAAGGCTCCCAGTCACAAGCATGTTTTATGTTCCAAAGGTGGCTCCAAGGCGTGTTGTTTCTAGTGATCCAAGACCACCAGATCTTTAATGAGAGAGATGTATTATTTATTTTTGGGTCTCTCAGACCTAATCCACCCTTACCTCGGGGCCAGAAGAGGGTAGTGCACTTTACGAGGGCCCACTTTTTTTTATTAGTGTTATTTCCCCAAAGGAAGGAGTGTTGTAAATTTTTTATGGTTTTTAGAACCCATTTAGGAGCAGCTAGGACTAAGAACAAGTAGATTGGCAAGGATTGAAGAAAATATTTAAGGAGAGTAAGGAGGCAAGGAAGGTTAAGGGAGCAGAAAGTCAAGGAGGAGATTTTGGATTCTAGCTAATCTAGGATTTCTCTCCAGGAGGAGTTATTGATTTCTGAATCAAAAAGAGGACACCCAAGTACTTTGAAGGAAAGGCAGAAGCGATGAAGCCTAGAATGCGGGAGACGTTTCTTTTGGAGATAGCGTCTGTGTTAAAGAAGAAGATATGTGATGTTTCTAGGTTGATAGTGGTGCTGGAGACTTCAAAGAAGGTCCGGAGGATTTCTTGTAGAGCTTGATCTTCCTGTACAGATGGGTTCCCATAGAGAAGGTTATCATCTACAAACTATTGATAAAAAATAGGGTTGTTGCCATGTAGAGAGAGATTATGCAAAGTCCCCAAGGTTAAGGTGTTATGGATCATTCTACCTAGGCCTTTAGCCATGAGGATAAATATGAAAGGGGACAGGGGATCACCTTTTTGTATGCCTCGAGGGAGAAAATGTAGACGAGGGAGACCCATTGATTAGGATCAAATACAAGGTCGAGTTGATTTGAGAGAAGAGACATCTTGTCCGTTTCTCATTGAAACCAAAGGATAGGAGCATCTTATTTATGAAATCCCAGTTGATCTTGTCAAAATATTTTGATAGGTCTAGCTTGAGGAGAATCCCAGGAGAGCAGGTGGATTTAACAGAGTGGATAACTTCCAAAGTAAGGATGATTCCATCTAGTATTTTTCTACCTTCAACATAGCTCGTTTGTTCAGGGGAAACGAGGAGAGGAAGAAGGGGCTTGAGGCGGTTTGCAACAAATTTTGAGATTACTTTGTAGATGACATTGCAGAGAGATATGGGTCTAAATTTACTGAGGAGAGAACCTCCAAGTTCTTTGGGCACTAGAGTGAGGTAGGTGGCACTGAGGGCCGGTAAGAGCCACTATTTCTGACGTGATTCTTTGACCACTTCATGAAAATCATGCTTGAGAAGGTTCTAATAGTTGTGAAAGAAGTCAACTGTAAAACAATTTGGGCCCGACGTTGTATCTTCAAACATTTGGTTCACAACAAGTTTAACCTCTTGGAAAGAGATCTTCTACATGAGCATTGTATTCTGCTCCTTTGTGACTATGCTAGGGATGTTCTCATTAATTTCTCGATATCATTGGATCTAGATATTACAGGTTCTGTCAGGAGGTCCTAAAAGTACCCCGTTAGCTCCAGTTCGATGTCCCCCCAACCTTCTAGTATTTCCTCTACCTTTGTTTTCAGTTTGGAGATACAATTATTCATTCTGTATTGAATTGTGGATCTGTGGAAGAATGTTGTGTTTCTATCTCCCTATTGTATCCATTTAACTCTGGATTGCTATTGCCATAGGATTTATTCTTGGATGCAACATATGTTCAGTTGTATTAGGAGATCTTGTTCTTTGTGTTTCCTTTCTTTTGACATTCGGTTATCCATTATGGAACATTGAAGCTCTTCTATAATTTCGTTAATTCTTTTGTTTTCCTTGAAGATGTCATCGAATATGGTGTGGTTCCAGATCTTGAGTTTGGATCAAAGAGACTTGATTTTTTGTTGCATTATGGCCATTTTGGATCTCCCTGATGGCTGAAATTCCTAACATAAACTGCTGACAGAATCCATGAAGGAAGGATGAGATAGCCAAAATTTCTCAAATCTGAAGGGGCAGTGGGGGCGGTCACCCGTGCTCTAGCAGTTTAGGTCTATTGGACAGTGGTCATATCCCGCTGCTGGAAGAACCGAGGAGGATATCAAACCGCATTTATGTAAGAGGTACTTAGTTATCAAGAATTGATCTAATATCTTGGAAATGTGGTGTGATCCTCCTCTGTGGTTGTTCCAGGTAAAAAAACCAGACAAAGGTTTGAGGTCCACCAAATTGCAGTCATTTATGGTCGTCTTGAAGAGGAGGTACTTGGTAGAATTAACTGCTAATCTTCCTTTTTTTCCTCAAGGGAGGTGATCACGTTGAAGTTTCCACCTATTATGAGTCAATATTTATGGTGGTGCAGGGAGAACTATTTCATGAATTGAAATAAATGGAGCTTAAGTTCAGTAGGTTGAGGACTGTCAGCATTAAGGATATAACCATGGATATTGGAACCAAGAATGTGGAAAGAGGCCTACATCGCATGGGTGCAGGCAGAGGTATCGCTAAGCTCAATAATCGTTGGGTTCCAGGATATGGATATGCCTCCTACTACCCCATTTGTATCTATTGCAATACTATGACATCCTTTCTATATTTTTTCCATTAACATCTGGAGGGTTTCCAAGGAACACTTAGTTTCCTGAAAGAAGAGAACTATAGACTTATCATTCTGGATGTTTCTTTTCATCATTATTTTTTTGGTAAGGTCGTTCAATCCTCTAATTTTCCAGGAGATGATCTTCATTGGGAACTTGGAGTGGAGGAAGGAAATAATTTCGTTAGCTGGGAAAATTGCCCTGATTCCACTAACCAGGTTCTGAGCACATTTATCCTCTGCAGCGAGGATTTTCTTCCTTGTTTTTGCTTTCTCGAATTAGTTTGAGATTGTATTTTTCATGCATACTGAGAACACCAAGTTTGTTTTGGTCTTTAGCTTTGGTGAGAGTCTCTTTTAATAATTGGATCTCTCGAGAAGGAATTGAACTGAAATCTTTTTTGATGTAGGCGTCTTCCAATAGTAGAAGGTCCAATTCTCTCAGTTGTATCTTCTACATCTCATCATCCATGAAAGCTTCTAGGCTAGGTTTTAAGGGGGCAAGGCTCAGAGTAGCAGATGAAGGGGGAAGATAATGAGGCAGAGAAGGGGGCATGGCAGGATCAGGGATAGGTTGGAGCAGGTTGGAATGAGAGAAAGAGATATCAACCAAGGGATCCTTCTCTGAGTAGGAAATGTGTTGCAGCTGCAACTATTATACCAAAAAAAATTGATTTTTAGGGACCCCTTTATCCTTTTAGTTTTTAGAATGCTTACAAAGTCTGTCTTTTCTCACCAAGTTTTTCTTCATGACTTAAAAGTTTGGAAAAAAATGAAAGTTGTTTTCCTTATATCATATGTACTCTTGAGAGTCTTTCTAACATATCAGAAGCACAATGGTATAACCATTAGATGTTCTATATCGGATGCTCTCAAAAGTCTCCTTCTGACGTATCGGATGTTTTCTTGTCTATCGCATCGAAAAATTTCTGCTGAAGGCTCTAAGAGCTTAGTCTAGAACCGTTCTAATGCATTGGATCACCCATCTTCTATTTGTTTTCAATATCTGCAGAATCCTTTTCAACTTCTCTTTCACCGTGTCAGCTATTTCTTTCAAATTTTTTCAAGAACTTAGTGGTTTTCCTAGCTGACATTGCAGATGCGAAGTCCAAAGTATATTCGATGCCTTCCCATAGTGATTTATGATGCCGACGTAATATTAGTGGCCTAGCCTGTCGATGGTTGTTTAAGTGTTTTAACCATTTTGGTGTTTATTTTGTGAATCACCCGATATCCTGAGCCCGTTCTTTATAAACCATCCGAAGCTTCGCATCCACTAGCAAGTTCATATCCGATGCATGTTTGGCACTTTTGTTTTCCCGTCTGAAACTTCTTTGCACCTGCATTCAAGCTTATAAAATCCTGTAGAGGTTTTTTTACGGTCATTGTTTCACCATGTCATTTTCCACTTGGAGCTATAGAGCTATCACTGTCTGAGTGAATTGCTTACTAGTGGCAGTTGCGCTCGTCTAGGTCATCCTTAGATTTTCCAGGTAGGATCTTATATCTTGGACCATTACTCAACATTTCTTAGCATGGTTTGGTAGGGTTAGGTCATTTTATTTTCCATGGAGGGGGAGGATATTTGAATGCTCCATTGGTTTTTTCATTTTTTATGTGGGTTTTTTGCCTTACGCGATTAAGTTGTGGCTGTCATTTCTTTCACCTACCTTAGTTTTCCTTATCCGCAGTCTGCCATGATTTTTTCTTTGACATTCGTTGGAAGAAACAAGGGAGGGTGCAGATGATCATTTCCTCGTCTCCACCGCTCCCTCATCGCCTCCACCATATTTTGGAAAATGCGCATTCGTTGGTTGAACACGTTAGGGTTTTTCATGGGACGTCGAAAGAGAGATTTTCAAGCTGGAATTGATGGTTTTCCTCTTCATGACAAAATGGAAAAATGAATTTAATATATATGATGAAGCTATCCATCCTGGAAAATGATAATTATTATACATTATGTCCTTCCTTCATGCTATAGACAAATAAATACAAAATACTTTGTGAACTTGGTGCTAGATGCTCCATCAACATCTATAAATTTCATAAATGCTAATTATTATACATTATGTCCATCCTTCACGTTATAGACAAATAAATACAAAATAATTTGTAAACTTGGTGCTGGATGCTCCATCAACATCTATAAATTTCATAAATGCTAGAACCCTGGAGCTCACGCTTTCGATGAATTTTTAGTTTTCATCTCTGTCATGACACTTTAAAATAAATTTAGGAAAATGAAAACATCTCGGTACCTGTTCACTCAGACTCATAATATGAATGCTCTGTCTTGGGAAATTTTAACTCTCGCTCTGTCTTGGACAATTTGAACTCTCGACATGTTTATTTTACATCGAGGAAGTACTCCCATAGGCAAAAAAAAACAAGATAGCTTTTACAATTTTATATATCTAGGTGCCTTTATTTCCTTTCAACTCGTAGTGCATAAATCTTAATCATGAGCATTTACATGGATTCTTGTGAGAGCACTTCCCATGCCTAAACATATAAGGTTTGATGCTTCACAAGCTAAACCCTTTTTAATGAAAATTATAAAGGTTAAAAAAGTATTACCACTTACATGTTAGGTGGGAAGAAAATGATGGATGTGGAGCTAAAAATGAATAAAAGGCCAATTTTTTTAATAATAAACATTTATCTCTTGAAATAAACAAAAATTTATTATTGAATATAAAATCGTTTTATAATTAATAAAATTATTCTATAATAATAACTTTTAATTTATTTAATCTCCTATAAAACCAAGGCTAAAATGAGCTTTGAAAGCAAAGGAGTATAAGCATATTGCCTCAATGCCGGACCCAAACATTCATTGATTTGAAGATGAAGGAGCTGGGAAATTTAGATAAGCCTATGCATAGGATGACATGTTAGTGATGTTTGACACAAGATTGAAGACGGTTAAATATTTTTTTTTAAGGGTGAATTTGAGTACTAACAGAAGGTATTTCTCTTTCTTGCAGTGATCCTTTTATGTCCTAGAAGTGTTATATGATGGTTGGATATGATCCTAAGTCATACCATCATTCTAATCATGATCCAAGATGGCAAGCTACCATGGATGAAGAGTATCAATCTCTTTAGAAAAATGAAAACTGGGAGCTAGTTTCCCTTCCACCTAGGAGGAAACTTGTTTAATGAAAATGGGTTTATCGTACTAAGGTTACTGCAGATGGCTCAACCTGAAAATATAAATATCGTTTGGTAGCAAAATTCTTCTCACAAGTCCAAGGAGTGGACTATTTAGAAACCTTTGCACTGGTGGCAAAGATGGATTCTATTCGGCCAGTTTTAGCCATTTCCGCATCCAAACACTTGGAGGTGCACCATATGGATGTGAAGAGTTATTTTCTTCATGTGGATATGAAAGAATATATCTACATGAAGAAACCTGAGGGGTACATATAATACCCGATATTTCTTTGCAGACTTTGGAAATCATTGTATGGATCGAAACGGGCCCCAAGAGCTTGGTATGCAAAGATGGACTCTTTTCTGCTATCACAAAACTTTGCAAGATGTAAGTCTAATCCAAATGCATACCTACAAAAATATTAAGTTTATTTAATCATTATAGTTATGTATGTTGATGATTTTTTAATTACAGGAAGCACACTTGCTTCAACCAGCTTCATAAAAACCATTTTGCATGAAGCATTTGACATGAGCTATCTAGGCCTGCTAAGGCAATTTCTAGGCTTAGAAATCACTCAAGATTATGATGGGATAATGATCATCCAATAAAAGTATGTTTCATACCTGGTAATTAATTTTAGTATGGCTGATTGTAAGGCTGCACTTTTCCCATTCCTCTCATGAATTATTCTTGGGGAAGGAAATTCTACACCAAAGGTCGATTAAACTATCTACAGGCAATTGATTGGAAGCCTTATGTACTTGACACATTCAAGTCCCGATATTTGTTATGACATGAATGTTGTATCAAGGTACATGCAGCAGCATCATGAAATTCATTGGAGGGAATCCAATAGGATTCTAAAGTATGTTCATGCTACTAGAAACTATGGCATCCACTATGTCACAGATTCTAATCTACAGCGGGTGGCATTCACATATTTGGATTGGGTTGGAGATAGAATTGATCTAAAGTCTACTTATGGATATTTTTTATGTGTGGTGGTGGGCCTATTTTCTGGTCAAGCAAAAAGAAGGTTGACATTGTATTATCTTCAGTAGAGGCAAAGTACAAGGGAGTGGTTAATGCATGCATTCAGGTAGTTTGGTTGCAAGGTATTCTAGCAAAGTTCAACATTGGTAGTACTACTTCAATTGTCAATTTTTTGTGACAATCAAAGTGCTATCAATATATCGATAGATCCATTTCAGAGACAAAGAATGAAACACATCGAAATCCACATGCACTACATTAGAGAGCTTTTGCATGATAGAACAATTGTTCTACAATATTGCCCCATAGATGAGCAAATTGTAGACATTTTCACCACGAAATTCACTGAGAAGAAGTTCTCTTACCTCCATTCACTGTTGGGGGTGAGTTCCATCATGGTGAAGACATATTAGTTTTTTAGTGTTCAATTTGATGGGGGGTTTTCTTTCCCACTATGTTTTTCCTCTTTTCCTCACTTAGTTATTTTGATTATTTTAGAATTATTTTTGTAAAGGGTGACCTATGTCCTTTATTGTCGGGGCCCTAGTATTTACTCCTCCACATGATATTAACTTAAGGGGGGGTGTTGGAGTCATTATCCAACCACACATCATTATTTGGCTTATTTTGGCCTAATTTACCATTTATCCTAATTTTTTACTTAAACTTGTGATTGTATCATCAAACTGGACTTTATCCTTCCATCGAGGAGCCTAACTGATCCTCCTCCTTCAATCTAGGAGAAAATATGGGTTGATATATGTGCCCCATTCAGTCAAATGGAGGTTGTTTCACCTACCTTTCAGTTAAACTGGAGTTGTAAAGGCGTTTTCCTCATTATTTTACCTATTTTTGGTTAAATGCAGTTAACTTGAGTGATTAAGGGCACCTCCACCAACTTTTGGTAACTCAGATCAGTTCATATGAGATACCTAAACTCAAATAGGAACCCTCACCTACTTGTTGGCATGAAATTGAGTTCTATTCAGTTAAAATTAGCCTAAAAGGAATCTGAGTCAGTTAGAGTCAATTAAGTTGGACTTAAGTGGTTAACTGATGTGCTGAGTGGTGTCTAACTGACATCTAAGCCACTCTCATTCACCCAATTTGAATGAACTCTAATGGATTCAAATTTCATGGCTATGCATGCTATTGTATTACATTGTAATCTATTATTCTGATTAATGATAAGAAAATATACAACTGCAAGTCTTTTTGCATTGTTCATGTCATTTCTTTGAGTAAAATTGATCTGTTGAATCTATTGTAAGTTTATGTCCTGGTCCTTAGATTATTGTGCCTCAATTTTATACTTATATGGTTGTAGGTGGAATCCATGAGATCTAATATGTGTCACCATTTCTATGGCTATAGATTGAAACCTTTTATGTGATTTTATTGAGTGTTGTAATTCTAGTTTTACAAGTGTCGTAGATCTGAATTTGATATGGGTAATAGATCATGTATTTATGTGGTTCCATGGATGTAGGTATAATAATGTATATGTTTCATGTGATGTTCAAATTCATTTTAAATATATGTTTGTATCTTGATGCATTCACACTTGTAATCCTTGTATCGCATGTGCATTGGGAAAATGGATTTGCATTGGAAGTATTGCATTCCACTTTAAAAAATGGATTGTTTTAATTTATTTGGCTTGTTGGCATGTTGGTATAGCCTTAGTTATACTTATTCCTCTATGCATTACCTTGAATCATCCTTCCCATTGGTTTCCTGGTGACCTTGACCTTGGGTTTGGGGTTGGGACATCACAATGGATCAATGATCTCTTCTCTCAAGACTACATAAAAATATTTCTTCCAATGATTTGGATAAAAGAATTAAAAAATGCAAGTCAAATTTTTGTGGACAACACCTATTGTTGTACAATATCTCTTCTTTAGACAACAACAACAACGATTTCTATTTTTTTGTATTGGTGTTTTCCAAACTCCTCTAGACCTGAACATAGCTTTGATACCATTATCATGTACACATAACCTACTCCCTAGAGGATAGGGGTATAAGTTTATTTTTTATTTGCATGTCAATTGATTGCTAGTGAAAAATATATGAAGAATTAAGTCATATAAATAGAAATCTCATTTACCATTTCAGGATAAATGTCTTAAGTAGTTTTTTTTCCCTAGAATTAAATAACACAGATTCAGCAACTCAAAAATATTATGTAACAAAGACTTAAAAATATGTAAACATATAGTAGAATACTTATCTACAATGAATTATTTCATGTGGCAACTGACTACATAGAAGTGATTTTCCATCCAACCATATGTATCCATTATGGATATTAATCCTAATCCAAGCTATGAAACAAGAAGAAGAAAATATTCCTAGAGGTATCCAATCTCATCCTCGACCCACTATGGTGTTGTGAGACACAACCAGATAAACACCCACTATAAATCTCGAAGCACCTCAACTAGCACTAAATCATCCATCTAGAAAAATTTGTTTCAACCACTCCCTAGCTCAAGCTAAGGAATTCTCCTTCTGTGTGTACACTCCCTCATGAAATAATTCATTTTCCAGATTAACACTTCTATAAATATATTGTTCCAAGACATGGATGTCACTTTAGGAGGCTTAAGATAGTGTCTAGGCCATTCTAATTTTCTCAGCCAAGTTAACCATTAGCAAATTTTGGCAATGCTTGGCTCTCTTATAGTTCATCAATAACACATGTTCATTGTGGGTCAAGTGTTGGACACTTATAACATTATGTTAACTTGACTAGGATAGAGAAAAATAGTACATATTGGACTCAACTAACATTAAACCAACTCAAATGACCCTCTTATGTATTTTCCTTTATTTTTTTAGTGATGCTAAACAAATCTTTTGCTTTGGATCAACAAGCTAAACTTGTTGGGAGTAAAAAAAATATCAAGTTACTTTAAAATTAGAATTTGGTTTGAGAGTACATGGGACTGAAACACACCACAATGGAGTTTCACTCGCTAGAGGAAACTTTTTTTAAATTTGTGCCAACATGGCTCAATTTACTTAATTAGGTGGGTATGAATTGTAGTATTAGTACATGACGAGTCTTACTCCTATGGAAAAGGAAACCAATTCTCCACCCCAAACCTTTGAGTAACTTCATTAGTCCCTCTCAGGAATGTCATTAGGATAGATATGACTATAATAGTAAAATACTACTGAAAAATTATGAGTCATTGGTGTGGATGTCTCAAAAGAGAAAATCACCAAGGATCCTCAGCAACAAAAAAATCTTATTTTGGAAATTTTTTACAGCCTTTAGTGTAAGATGATATGTGGGACACTTTTTCATTTCAAAATTAAATCGGTATCAAACATTTATATGAACAAAGACATACACTTTGATAATGTGTACACAGAAACAAGGTTTTTTTTCATAAATTGATAATAAAAAAGAGTTGTTGTAAACAATTTTTTGATGGGGAACATAATTTAGGAAGATTCAGGCTATGAGTTTTAACCAAAATGTGATTTGAAAAAAAATGAATACCTCAAAAATCAAACACAAAAATGTAAATACACCCACCTTTTGAATCTTGAATTTGATTCTAGATTTTGCATTAGGAAACTTTATATTCTTCTTCTTCATGTTCTTCTTAATCTTTCCAATCAAAAATTTATCCCTTGGTGAATTTCTCTTCTTATCCTTATCTCGATTGGATTTTTCAACTTCAAATTTGGGAGTGTCTCCCCATTATTTCATCCCATTAGTAGTGTCATTGTTGAAATCTTTCATAGAACTTGAAGACCAAAGTGGTATTGGAGGCCTTGAAATAGAACCTAAAAAAACTCAAGGGTGTTGATATTGATAATGTAGTGATGATACCCACCTGTGAACACCACTATCAAAGCCCATTTTTTATGGAACAAAGGACATATTCTCTTAAATTTCATGCTTTATCTATAATTTCTAATAGGTGGTGCTTGATTTATGATTTTGGAGGCACAATTAATAACAATCTAAATACCGACATCATACAAGGAAACTAATATCCATTTTATGGGGAAAAAAAGAGTAGAGGCTTAGTATTTCTCAAGAGAATGCTTATATACACATAGGGTTTCAATGGAAGTGAAGTCATATGTATCTTTCCAACAATGGAAACTGGTATTTCACAAGATGTAACCTTGGTGAAATTTATATGAAATTAAAATAGTAACATGACATAGTTTCCTTCTTCCCAATATAATATGGCATACTAGTGGTTTTATTTCTCAAATTATTAGTCCCTACCTATGGCAGGCTATATTCTCTACCCCTCTTGATTATATTGTATGTTATTTTAGATATTTTATAAAAAAACATTAGAGTTTGCAATTTTGTTTGTTAATGTTTATTTTTTATTATTAATGTTTTTTTAAAGAAAATATATTCTTGTGTTATATATTATTGAAGAGGAATTAATGATTTAAATAATTTTATCATTGTTTGGATTAATGAAAATTTAAAAATTCATACCTAATATTAGCCATGTTATACAAAAGTGTGATTTATGTGGTTTCACTAGAATATGCTCTAGTTGAAAAGGCTAGCATTGAATTTACAATGTGGATGTGGTTGATTTCCATTCTTCTTCATGGAATTGGAAGAACTCATATTAGCATGCAATTCAAAAAACAATAGGTTTATCCAACTAGAAAATAGGTTTATCAAAGGGTTTCATTTAGGATCGTCTTTAGTTTAGTGGGTTTAGTAAGTATGATTGAACTCCATCTGCATTTCACCTATTATGGTTTTAACTTTTTTCGTGTTGCATTGAATGGGTGGCTTTGTGGATTTAATGTGCCAATTTATACAGGGAAGATGATGAACTGGGTTTTCAAGGGTTTTCTTCAATGTTTATCCATCACAACTATTGTACTAGAGTACTCTAACCCTTTTGGAGTAAAACCCTTTTCCATCATTACATTCAAGAGATAATATACCTCCTTGACACATTTTATTTTAGTAAGATCATAGACAATATGATTATATACTTTAGGATCCAAACCACAACCTACATTCATATCATCAAATATTTTTAGTACAATATAAAGGTTTCCTTCTATGGAGAAGAAACAAATCATACCGCTATTTGAGATTGCATATGGGGGAGATACCATTATTCATCATAATATTCCAAAACATCTTTTCATCTACCATATTGATAATCAAAATGCACTGCCCATTAAGAGCAACATTAAAACTATTCATCTCGTAATAGTAAACATTTTTATTCAAATAGAACAATGTCATCTCTGCATATTCAAAATTCTTCTACCTATAAAGAATACCTAGAAATCCTTGAAATCCATTGATATCCACCTTCAACTTAAACATGTCTAGGACATGGAAAGCCCTCACAGCTCTTACCACATCATCGGAAGAAAAATACCTATACATCATGATCAATAGAGTCTGATGGGTCACCATACTCCTATCCTACATTTCTTTGATAAATCCCCGAGTAAGATTAAATTGTTGCATATTTCCCAAGATTTCAATCATTGAATGGTAGACCCTTAAATTATGCTTGTAGCCCTATTTTGAACCAACCCATAGAAAAACTGGAAAGGTATATTTCCAATCATTCCTAAATTTGGCCACTACTTCTTCCATGATGTATGAGCTAACCGTCACCCTATATTTATCTAGATCTAACCTTCCTTCAAGACTAATCCGCTCAACACCTTTCAAGATACATAAAATGATATCAACATTTATAACAAAACCCTCATCCTTTATCTTTGCAGGCTTATTTTTCAATGTTTTTACTTCTTCTTCAATGTCAGAATCTAATGATTGTTTTCAATATTCCATAATTTCATCATCTCTAACACCTCTTTTTGAAATGGAGCATGCTCGTTTAAACAAAATTGCAAATAACTCAATGTTTGTATCCCATGTACTATGCACAACACCAAAAAATGGGGCATTAATTAAAATATTATGGCTTGTGTATAGGGTTCTAGGTGAGTTTAGGCAGGGTTTAGCATTATAGTTGAATCCAAATAAAGAATTGCTACTATATTGGCATAGAGATATGCTATTTTGGGCTTAGCAATCTTGAAAAATAAATTTTCCTCCTCCACCTTTTCATTTTACTAAACCCATCAAAACCAGTGCACGCTTTCTCTTTTTTTTTTAAATTGACCTAATAGGTGGTGCTAAAGGTGATGCAAATTTCATTCACTTTTGCACCCTCCCAACATAATCTTACTAGTTTTGTACTTACAAATACTATCATAAGGAAAAGGGAATTTAATTGATTTTGGATGCAACTATAAGTGTTAAATGTGCCTTGTTTGATTCCTAGCTTGAATTTTTGTCATTATTAGTTCCAACAGAAAGCGGGAAATTTTAGCAATCTCATGGAAAATAATGATGACCATCACATTGATAATGAGAATGACATGAATGACAATGATGATGATGATTATGATGATTATGATGATGATGATGATGACGATGACGATGATAATGACAATGACGACGACCACGATGATGATGATGGAAATGACGAATATGATGGTCACCAATGGAAGGAGGATGCATTGGTGAGGAATGTCTCGATGAAATTTCAAACCATCGATTGCGGGTCCATCTTCAGGAGAGAGAGCCTCACAATTTTCACATTATCATTTATGGAGTATATATAGTTTATAGTGCTAATGTCAAGATAAGTAGACCCCAATTAATAATTAAATAATTAATAATCAATTAATTAATTGGGTTTTGACTATCATTAATAGTGTGAGAGTTAGGGTTACTCCTTATGACCCGTACAACTGGTATCCAAGATTCCTTAAGCTTCAAGCCATCATCCATGTTTAGGTTATCCGTAAATTTCTCGATCTCAGGAGCTTCCCTTATTCTCCTTTTGTAGTAATGAGGGATAGATGCAAGGACCTCTACATTCTCGAAGCACATGTAATGTTCCGTGTTATAATAGTGTTCAACAATGGCATATTTCTTAATCCATTCATGATGGACATCGGCGGTATGATATTTCAAACTTATTCTTATGGAACACCCTGTTTCCCCAATGTATTTCTTTCTGCATGAGCATGGGATCGTGTACACACCTTTTTGTAGTTTTGGATCAATAGGATATTTAGCCGAGTCTAGCATGTTTCTGAGGGATTTTGGAGGGGAGAAAGAAACTTTTATGTTTCTCCTTCTTAGAATCTTAGCAATCTTGTCTATAGTGCCATGGATGTAAGGGATAATGGTCTTTGTTACAAAGTTGTCTTCCCTCAGATTTCTTGTTTTAGCGCTACATGCTTTTTGAAAGGTGTCAATGAATATGATGGTGTCTATGATGATGATGTTGATGATTATGTGATTATATGATGATGATGATGATGATGATGATGACAATTACAATGTCGTTAATGATAACGATGATGATGATGATGATGATGATGACAATTACAATGTTGTTAATGATAATGATGATGATAATGATGATGATGATGATGATGACGACGACGACGATGATGATAACGACGACGACGATGATGATGACAACGATGAGAATGATGAAAATTACAATGATGATGATGATGAAGATGACGATGAAAATGATGAAAATGGTAATCATGATAATAATTTTATTAATAATCATCATCACCGTCATCCTTCTCAGATAGTGTTTGACACAAACTGATACTAGGAGGTTCCTTTTTCTAAGTGTTTCTATTGTAGTGTTTATATAGATAAGATCTAGTGGGTTTGGAAAAATATACCAACATTTTTGGATCATTAAGTGTGGATTTCATTAGCTACCTATTGGGATATTCCTTTATTCCTACTCCTAGTAATTTTCTCAGTCTACTCATTATTTCATGTCATCTCCATTTCATTAGCTAATTATATCATACATATTAGTGGAATGGGTAAACTGAGCTTAACTTTCACTAATATATATTTTTTAACCTAACACCAAGCAATGAGAAAACCCTAATAATGCATAATAAAACTTAAGAAACCAACTCCTCATCAACTCCTATCACACTCCCCTTGTTAACAATGATGATGTCAATTATGATAACAATGACGATCATCATCATGTTGACGATGATGATGAAAATGATGATCATCATCGTGATGATGCCGATGATGATGAGGATGAGGATGGCGACTGTGATGATCGTCGTGTTGATGATTACAATGATGTTGTTGAAAATGATGATGTCGATGATGATGACGATCATGATGATCATCATCATGTCGACGATTATGATGAAGAGGATGGTAATGGTGATGGAAATGATGATCGTCATGATGGTGATACTGATCATGATGAGGATGGAGATGATGATGATGATTATGATGTTAACAATGATGATGAAAATAATGATGATCATCATCATGTTGATGATGATGATGAAGAGGATGTAAATGATGATGAAAAGTACAATCATCATGATGACAATCATGAGGATGGCGATGGTGAGCCTGATCAAGTTGATGAGAGTGATGTCGTTGTTGACAATGATGATGTCGCTAATGATTATAATAATGATGATCATCATCATCATGTCGATGATGATGATTAAAATGATGGCAATTATGAAGTAAATGACAATCATCATGATGGCAATGATGATGATGATGATAAGGATGGTGATGATGATGATGCAATCATGATGATAATTATCATGTTGACGGTGATGGTGAAGAGGATGGTTGTGGTGATGTAAATGATGATCGACATAATGGCAATGATGATGAGGATGAGGATGAGGATGAGGATGGGGATGATGATGATTATCAAGATGATGAGAATTATAAAATTATTGTAAATGGTGAGGATGGTGATGATGATGATACTACGTATCAATGATATGAAGTATATATATTTTTATTTGTTTTTTTGATATTATACATATTATTTATTGTGTGAGAAAGATAGATTTGTATGTGTATAAAAAAAAAAAACTAAAAACTAAATAATAAAATAAATAAAGAATAAAAACAAAAAAATGAAAATCCAAATTTCATTTATCCCAATCCCATGATAGGCACCTAGTCGCACTCCATACTAGTAGAGCTTTCAATCCAAATACTTCAAGAAGAGATTTCAATCCAACACCCATGAGAAAGGATATATTTCTATGCCAATATGCCTCCAAAATAGTTGAATTCTCAAACCCCTTCCCTATGCGGATCAAAATTACTCTATTCTCAAACCCCTACCCTTGATCAAAATTTCTCATTTCTCAAACCCCTTCTTAATTCTATGAGGGCTCAGTTCATGAGGTCCACATGTTAGAGATAAAATGAGTTAATAGCCTTATTAGGCCCATGGCACTCTTTCATGATTGGAATTGGAAGATCAATTTAAAATACATGTTATCGGTCCCTTTCTCATTTTTCGAAGATGATGAAGTCTTAAAAGAACTTATACGCAAATCTGGTTAAAGGATCGATTCAAATATTGTAATAGGAGGGATTTTGGATAATTTAATATTGCAAAAGAATAAAGGACGGAATTGATCACAAATTCTATGCATAGGTTTATGCATTGTGAATTTAAGTTATATACTTTTTAATGGAAAAGGCCATATCGTATTACTCATATTTTGCTTCCTAAAAAAAATATAAATATGTCAATCCTTTGAATGCTAGGAAATTCAGTGTTATCCCTTTTGCAAAGGTGTTGATTGTCATGGTTTCTTTATGATGTTTGTGGTAATGCATGAATTTTGAGGGTATTATTATTAAACCATCTCTATTATGTTTGGTAGACTGGTTACACAAGTGTTCTTTGTCATACAATATTATTGTGAAACTATCACTAGGTAATATATTTAGTTCTCATGTTTATATTTGTTGATCCCCTTTTCAACTTCAAAGTATTTTGAAATCCTAAAGACCCTTAATAAACTATTAGGCCCCTTGGTAATTTCAATTGTTATGAAGTTTTAAAAGGCCTCAACATACGTTGTTGGCTAAGTCATCAACTAGTTCCTTAGGTTTGTATGCTCAACTTTAAAATTACTCTAATATATCTATTGAGCCCTTCATAAACATCTAAAGAAAAAAACTTCTCATATGTTCTAATATATCTTGATTGTTTTAAATGTTTTATGTCCAAAATCTTATTATGCCTATATGCTTAGATTTTGGGTATCCGTGAATGTTTGAAACTATGCAACTTGAATTTGTATCCTCGCTAATGGCTCTTTTCAACCACTATTATCCTTCCCATGTTTTGAATCGGATGCAGTAAGTCATCTAGATTAATTTTTAAAGACCTAAAATTTTAAAATGATGTATCAATTAGCTTCAAATTATTCCCATGTGGGAGATATTGAGCAAAGATTTAAGTTCAGAGTGTGAAACCACCCACAAAAGGACATGCATATATATAATTCGAATAGGCTATATAATTAAAGCCAATGAAGTTGTTTCCTTTTAAACCTACCATTCTCATCGATAGTTCCAGGTATCATTCTCATGTGTTTCTTCTCATTTGGTAATACTACCTCAATTATTCCATTTTCTCAACTAGTATTTCGAAGAATAGTTGAGACTCTATTTTTCCTTCTTTTTCTATACTAGTGTTTTGTTGGGATGGATATATTAGTAAGAATAAAGAATTTTGTTTATGCTTCTTAGAACTAGGGCTTGCAATTTGATATCATATTCAAAATACCAATTGAATTGGACAACCCTTGTTACCTTACTCGTAATTCAAGCTGATATATGACTTCAATTTTTTTTTCCTAAAGGACTTACACAAATTTCATTACTCCATGCCATTTAAATCAAGATTTCAAAATAATATTATAGATAACAATGATAATGGGTTTTTTTAAACGGGTATATCACATGATTGTTTGAATCGACCCAAGAAAAAAAATTAAGGCCATCAACAAAAGCAAAGTTAGCAACTCCTACCATAAAGCCTAAGACAACCTAAGACAAAGGAAAATGTGAATTTGATCTATTTCGATACCACCACATTGATATTCCTTTCAAGGGCCCCATAGTATGGGGAGAATTTTTTTATCATACAAAGAGGAACCATGGATCTCTACATTTTCTAATCCTACTAAGGATGAAAACAAGATGCCATGACAAATAATAATGTGTAAAGAGCATAGCTCTATAATGTGGTTGTCAATCAACCATGGTTTGCTTTGTTGAAATGGCAAAGTGGATCATCAAACACAATACTGTTGAAATAAAATGGGTAATAAAGGGTGTAGGTAGATGTATAACATCCTTTGATTCTAGAAACATGAATGTTTATTATAAGTTCCACATGGTTGACCAATATATGACCATTGCATGGGTGGGGAATTTCGCAAAAAAAAATGACTCAAAAAAGTCATTAAGAGTTGGCAGGGATAAGGAAAGAAATTTATGCCAAAGGAAATAAGAATATACCCTACCACTAACTTTAGGGAACCAAGGCATACAATTTTCTTGGCCAATAGGTTATATGGAAAGAATAATTCCACTCGCTTCAAAGAATCATGGGTTCCTCTATTGCACAATATACTAGAATAAGGGACAATGTTTAATTTGACTACCATCCAAGCATTTAATATTAGTGATGCAATCAAAAGTTTCAAGTTCACTCAATGAGGCACACCACCATACTTTACTTTTCTTCATATATTTTGGACAACATTTGCACTAGTAATCCTTTTCCAAGGATGGGATGGTCATGGATCCTAGTTTTCCTACTACTCTAGGTTTATTACCAAGGAATTATAGGAACACCGATACATTTGGAAGTATACTACAATATGTGACCATTTCCTATCCCCCTTATATGAGATGATTTTTAGAAAGAAATATCACGGACTGTATATAGAGGAAATCAAAATGTTGGAGGAAATTAGAGACTATTATATGGATGAACATTTTAATTATGTCAAAGTCTATAGAGCAACCAAGGCTCCTATATTCTTTCAATACATATGTGAAATTGATTGCTAATAAGAGATGTTACATACTAGAGCATTGGTACACATACAAAATATATTTTCCCTACCCACCCCATCATTATAGGATTATATGGGATAACGAATTATATATTTGTAAGAATGGAACATGAAATATGGAAGAGTATATATTTGGTTGTGAATGATTCAAAATACATGATCTCAACAAGGTGGTAGATAGGAAATGAACCCATATTGCCATTAATTTTCCTTATTCACATGAGGAATATATAAAAGAATAAATTAAGAGAGTAACACTTCCTAACTAAGAAGTGTAATAAAGGATAAAATAACTAACAAAGGATCAAGTTGAAAAAAATAAAGTTGTAGACAAGGCTAAAGAAACTGGAACTTTGTTTCTTTAAATTATATATATTGTTGGAGAATACTGGGGAATTAGAAATATAAAAAATTAAAGAAGTGGTGTCAATATACAACATTTCAATAATTAAGCACAACATAACACAATTGTCAATACATCGTTCACACATCACTACTACCTCAATGTCTTGAAATTCCCCTCTACTAGGGTCTTTATCAAAGCATTTACCACTCATGAATACGAAGGGATATAAGAGACTCTAGGAAGTAATTGAGATGAATTAGTTGATCATATTTTAATAAAAGTTCCATCTATGATTTATTATTAAGATGATAAATGTGCTTCATGTATGACTTATGCACCTTTATTGGTATCCTTGATATATGATTGTTCTAGAGAGGAACGCATGGATTTTAACTTAAAATCTAGTTTTCAAAAATTTACAATGTAATGCATATATTAATTATCAATTTTTTGGCACAATTATGCAAAAACATCATTGCATCATCTATATACATTGTTTTATTGAAGACTACCCGCATTTAATTGCTACTTTTGATATTTGAATTGTATGATTGAAGCATGATTGTTGTTATTTGAGGTTAATTACAAACACAACCAAAAATATATATATCATATCTATCTTCGAATAGAGATGATTGTCCTGAACAGAATGGAGAAGGAGAATCATCAAGAAGTACATCAATATCAACTAGAGGTAGTAATGTCAAAAGAAGAAATAAAAAAATGTATGGATTTCTTTCTGGATGGAGGAGGGTCGTGCTCTTATGAAAATGAGTCCACCCAAGACAAGGAAGTTCCATTAATGGAAAATCATTATTTGAAGAATTTGGAACCAAACCCACTTCCTAAAATAAACATTTTTTTATGTATTAATAGAAGAACACATTGAATTGCTCCATATAGTTTACAAGGTCTAGGGATCTTTACAATGGATGGTGTGAACATTCCATATTACTTTGAAGTGGAATTGATGGATTATATTGGCCCAATGTATGATTATCACAACAAGGTAGGATAACAAGATATATAATGAGTATGTGCATATATGGTTAACAAATCATCGTTTATGTTACATGTTTATCAGGAGGAAGGCATCGACCATGGGTAGGTGAAATAATATATAGTCATTTAAATGTTCATTGTTATATTCCATATTGTTCTCTTTTATCCTAATGAAATGATTATCATTACGTAGCTTATTAAACTTATATATATGTGTGTGTGTGTGTGTGTGTGTGTGTGTGTGTGTGTGTGTGTGTGTGTGTGTGTGTGTGTAGGCTCCCATGCCAATGCCTCATCCTAAGTAGGATGGCATAGACATCTGAAGATCTCTTGACCTTCATGCAAATATTAGAAAAAAATATTAATAAATTAGTTAATGAACTAGTGGAATTGGTGAGCATTGAATATACTCCCAATATTGAAAGAAGAAGTCAATTCTTGATGGAATGCATCAGTAATTAAAAACTATGTTTTTATTTAAATTATATTCCATTAATTCCTTTAAAGAATATGACACATTTTTTTAAAGGAATCCAAGAGCTTGAATCGACGAATTCTATTTCCATAGGAATTCACGAGAGAGGAAGAATCGAATGTTGGGAGTAGAAGACATGCATATATGCTTGCACCCTTTTCTCTTGTTGAACATGCTACCAGTTCCTCAAATCCTATTATTTTCATATCTACCCCTGGTTCTATTACTCCTACACCTCATTCATTAGAAGTTGATACAATTACTAATACACCAAGCTTACTCATCAATAGCACTAGGAAATTATCAATTTCTTTATACATGGACCATGAGTTAGTGCCAGGTGTTACAAAGAGAAATTCCTATGGCTTGGGGTACCACAACAGACAGCTTGACTCTAGAAATCAATCCTTTCCAATATGCAATAGAAATTAAATGTCTAACACTAAAGGATCAGACCTCGTACCTTATTCCGGATGATTGAAGTAGATCCCCGTTGAGCTTTCCAATATTTAGCTTGAATTGATAGATTACTTCCTCAACAACAAGTAAACAATACAATCATACTATATATCATGGTGTTAGATCTATTCTAGCATATATAATCAATAATGTAAAAGCATATGACATAATCCAATGGATACAATATTCATTCAAATACACATTATTGGACAGGAAAATATATTTCTATTAATATAAATCAGAGATTACAAGATAGATATAACCTCTGACGGCACATCTGCGAACCGGAGAAACTGAATCCCCCACTTGGGCCTCCACCACTTCAATCCTCCATCTCTCGATAGCAAGCTCACAAGCAAAAGGAAATCTTGGGAAGATCACAAAAGTGCTCCAAGGGACAAAGGGATGCAGACTCAAGCATAAGTTCTGACAATAATGGACTATAGTTTCTTTGCTCTCAATTCTCTCTTCTTTCCTTCAATGTACCAAGGGGTTCCTTATATAGCTTTCAAAGGGATAATGAAAGGTCGAATCTGAGCGATCTCAAGGCATAGGGAAGGCCAGGAGTCGAATGAGTCGGATCCATGTCAAGGAAAACTCCAAAAGGATTTGGATTATGCACACATCCCGATGTACGTGTTTTTAGTGGTAAAACCCGCGTATATACGCGCTTATAGGTTAAAAAGTCACGTGTATCATTTTTCATGTGTTTTTAGGGATGATCAAGGAAACATCAAAGGACAAAAAATGGTCCATGGGGTCTAAGGAGTCTGTAGCAGGACAGGGGAAGGCCATACAAAGTGTGATTCACCTAGACTGGTGAAATCCGCTATAACACCAGGCAAGGGATTAAAACTACATAGTAATTACATATAATCCATTGGAATACTTTGATTTTATAAAATGATGAATATTTTATATTTATTTGATCTATCTAACTAGAATATTTCATTTAAATGTAGGAAATAATATGAACATTTTCATATTATTTCTCTATTTGCATGAAAGGAATTTTCTCTATTTGCACCAAAAATTAGAACAAGTTATAAATATTAGAGAAACGAATTAAAGAAAGAGTTGATGAAACACATGACCACATTTTTTGGTTGTGTACTCAACCATAAGTTGTTTCAAACCATGGTGGGAATGTACATGAAATCAGTGTGGAACAATTACTACATTAATATCATTCGATACCCAAATTATGAGTGTCCTGGAATAATTCTATAATGGGAGTGGGATGCACTAATAGAGGATTCCTAGGAGAAGGGATGATAAAAGAGGGATCCTTACCTCCAAGTGTTGTAGAAACACCAAAGTAGATAAAATAGTGTAACAAACAATAAAATTATGTATTGTATATTGCATTTGACCATGATTTTTAAATCGCATAAAAATGTACTTGACCATGTTCCTAGGCTCAAAGAAACCACAAAGGATACACATTCCAAACTTGAGAATATTGACCAACACAAACTTGGTTGAAGAGGCTATGTTATGGTGAAGGGGAGATATGCAAGAATTAAGATTTAAAGACGTCATTGTTGCATTTTTAATTGTATTTTAAATGCTTTCCTTACCAAAATGTGTTATGTTATGGTATGAAGTTTTCAAACTTTGGCAGCATGCCCACAGATGAAGAGATCAAAGTTTCCTTGAAAGGAGGCTATAATACCCTGACTGGATTGAAAGAAGCTAATGCACCTAACATTTCTACTGTCAATGAGGAGGTATACAAACTCAATGAATTCTGATCAAATACTAAATTACAAAGTACAAATTGACATTCTGTGGTTCTACAACAAATACCAATTTTATTGCAATCAATACAAGAAAATTTAGGTGTTCCTCAAGAGCCAGTTTTAAAGACTAGAGGTACTATCCAAATAGAGGTTACCCATACTGCACTTACAAGTACGATGAAGGAGTTGAATAGAAATTAATATTTTTCAGGTTTATGTTTATTATAAATAAGTTGATCAATAAATGTTTTTGTTAGCACTAGAATTGAACCAAAGGTTGTGGAAGGCTCATTCCTAGGTAACAACAGAACCACTTTAGACTGTGCTTCTAGCCCAGAACAGTCAGAGAGGGATCTCTTGTTTACTTACCAAATTTTCTCACGCAAGATATTCAATCGAGAACGATTAGGAGGTCAAATTCATGAATGGGATAGGTATGTTGTTATAAGGTATAGGTGGGATGATCATAGAGGGGGACCATTGGGCGATGGATTCAATAGTCTAAGTATGGAATGTGTTGCAGGAGGTAAATAATCGTGGAAATTTATAAACATAGGCAAGGTAGCCATCCATCTTTAAATCATGAGATATTTGGCAGGTGACTAGTTGATGAGAGGAAACAACCCATCACGCAGAGCATTTACAGGATGAATTCTGCGTGACTTTAGAAGAAATTGTTTTAAAATGTTTGAAACAAAAGTCCAAGAGCATACTAGATGAATTCTGGCCCTTATACACTACTGTCCAAACATGAAACAAAATAACAAACTAGAATGAAAAATAAGATAAACATTCATGTAAGGGAATTACATATTGAAATAAAAGATGATGCAGGAATCTCTACCATGAAAAGTTATCATTCCTCTGCAATTTTATTCATATCATGGAAATACAAAAATAAATTACAATGGAGAGCCTCGACCCTTGAAATTTTCCCAACCAACCCCTCTCCCCCTCTATCGGGAGCATATTTATACTATCTTAGACATGAGACTAATCCCCAAAACAAAACATGGAAACTGTTTTCATTCATGATCAAACACTAATAGCTTAGAGTGTGGTACTATTGCCATGATTTACAAATATTAATAGACATTATGGAATAAGTGGGTGTGCTCGACCTAGATGACATCCTGATGTTTTTGTTGCTGTGCCTACAGACCTTGAGGATGATGCCTTATGGTCGTTTTCAAGCGAGTCACCATTGACTGGGTTTTGGACTTCTCTAGCCGGTTTGTGGATTTAGCATAGTTCCCTTTATGCCCCTTCCTTTGTGTCTCCTGTGTGTTCAAAGGTACCTTTCTATATGGATGCAAACTGGCAAGGCAGTTTGTGTCCCCTATTTTCTCAACATTTTCTGCAACCCCTCCCTCTCTGGGTAACACTGTTAGATGTGGGGTCTAGAAGAAGGGTCGTATTGCTTATAGCCAAGGCAAGCCTTTGTAATGGATTTTCATTCCTGTACTCCTCACCTTCTATGAGGTGGGATGTCCCACAATTAATATTGTGGGGTGTACCTCCACCAGCCCCATCACCTTTGGCAAGTGAAATTCACAAATAGTGTTGTGCAGGCATTGGAGCCCTCATGCTCCCACACAAACAACGGCTCCCACAAAGTGCAACTTGGGACTGTCTTCTTGTGAGCAGTATTTCTAGGCATTGATGGTATTAAGGGATCCCATAAAAACACCCATGTGACATGAGTTCCCAGGAAATGCGCAACTAGAGGTGTGGGCATCTGAAGACGAGTATATCTCTCAAAATTCTTCATGTTTGTGCCTCGATGGCTAATGTCATCCTTGGTATGGAAAACCAAGGTGATGAATAAGTGTAGAAAGAAACTCACCAACCATCAATACACCCATACAGACAAGCTTTTCAAACCAAATTTCCATTGCCAACTTCTCAAACTTCTATCGACTCACAACAAAACGAAACCTCGGGCTATAAAAAGTATGCTAGCTCATTCTCGGTATTACAAAGGCTTTGGAAGATGGTGTTATAATATATAGGGCTGAGAGACTAGACTCTAAAATGACCGATCAATATTCCTACGCATTCCATCATTGAGTGTCTCGGTGCTGACATGTGTGAGGGCATGATCTGAGTGATCTTTTACTCGCTAGATATCTAGTCACGTCGCTTCATCGGTTGTAGCACTTTACTATTTTTGTGAGAAATATTTTTGGGTGTTACCCTGTATAGTCGACCCCATGCTGAAAATCACATGGAATGGACATTCTCACACTCCCTCTCTCTTGTGACATAGGAAACATAATGGTCTCCCTCGTTGAGCTTTCATTGCCCCATGTGAAGAGCGGATTCACCGGCTACTCCCTTTTTTCTACATACCAAACCACATAAGGGCTGCTCATCTTTAGGTGATATGGCTCTACCATAGGGATGATTTCTCCTATACGTATGCTACAAATGGAATTCAGGGAATAAATTAATCTGTCGAGAGGAAAATCATGCATGGGAATGTCTCCTCTACTCTTAGATCTATCATGGATGTGATACCTATAGCCTTGAGACCTTCTCAACCCTTCGATTCGGGTGTCTCTCACATCCATCATCTGTGTTTCTTTAAACCTCAGCCATCGATTCATGATCAGCCTTCATCAAGACCGTCCAATCATGTGCATGTTAACATTTGACCAATTTTCCCTTGTCTAATCAAGCGAGCACTTTCAAGTTGTGGAATCCTCCACGTCCGTTGATCAATATCGACCCTTTGTCATTACTGTTGATCTATGCAGCCAATACCTCCATTTTGTAACTCAGAATCACAACTTTATCCGCACTAGTTCAGGCTGCGAAGTCATCCACGACCGTAGATCTACTTCTACTTTTGACTCCACCATCAGATCTGTCTGTCCTTTAATTCATTTTGCAACTTGGAAAAACTCCTTCTTTCAAGCATGTTTGCCTAATGGGATCGCCTTAGGCCATCAATCGGGCTTTTCCTTGATCTCATCCTTTCATCGCTTATCCTATTTAACCAACTTCGCGAATACTAGATTTAAATATTTCCTTACATCTTTGGCCAATGGACCAATGCTCCATCGTCGATATTCTCCGTCGTGAATCTGCATCGTCGAACTACGGTGCCCCTTTACTTTCATTTTTGTTACTGCATGGCTTGATATTTGGAAGGATCTACCTCTGTAGATCGAGATCCTTTCTCCACCTGATGGTCTTAGCTAACGAAAAATGTTCATTGGATATCCTGAGGGGTGTTCGTATAATTCTTTATTGAACATGACCCTTTTTCGAATCCTTCCAAGCCCATAACTCGACAGTTTCAAATGGAGTGCTAACAGTTTTTATTTAATTGTAGTCAACATCAATCCTAGTACTAGGAAGACTATAAAGAGATGTATCTTGTGGTACGTTAATCTTGATCCACTACCAAAAGAAACTAATCAAGAAGAGAATGATGAATTTGATGTCAATGTTAGAATTGTGGACTTTCTTAAAAAAAGAAACCTAGAATTAAATAGGGCAGTAAATATTGGGCTTAAATAGGGCAGTAAAGATTGGCCACTATGTATGGCATGCACTTTTGATCGTATACATTATTGTATTATATGTATCTTTTTTAGAATACTTGGATGTTTATAGCCTATAATTGATTTGATTATTTGTCAATCTTTATAGTTATTTACCTCTAATTCACATTTATAGTTTTTTGTAATCATGTTTTATATGAATGAAATTTAAATGAGTGTTATCTTGTATGTTGTATGTATGTTCATTTTATTTGATTTTGTAAATAGCCTCCATGTGCATTTTCTTTTATTTTTTCATGTTGATGTATGAATTGTTTGTTAAAGTATTATAACTTTGGAAGATAATCTATTGTACTTTTGTTGTATTCTCCTTCAGAGATGTTATTCCTCTATTCAGAGATGTCCTTGATGTAACTAGTTATGTAAAAGTCATGAGGTAAACCCTCCATTGTAATTTGGGGCAATAGTACCCAAAAAAGTAATATATAAAATGTATTTTGAGTCTCCCTAGGTAGGTCTACCCTAATTAGGGAATCTAGTTGACCTAGTTGGTTAGTTGAGTCACTCACCTAATGAATATAAATAGATGAGGCACCTCTCTCATTGATACACACCTTACATTCAAGCATTGCACAAGAGAGAGAGACAAAGAGAAAGAGACTATTGTGGAAGATGAGAAACTATTCTTGTTTATAGGTTTTTACATTGTGCTTGCTTGAATTCTATATTGAGGAAGTTTTGCAAAGTTTTATCCCTTGTGGTTTCCCCGAGGAAAATCTTTGTGTCCTGTTGTGTTGTTGTACTTGTCTTTCTTTCAATTATCCTTTGCTTATGGTTATGTTGTTATGATGATAAATGTTTTAGATCTTGTATAACCATTAAAAATATAACATGGTATCAGAGCCACCCTAAAATAAGTCTTTGTGCAGCCGAAACACTACTACAGCTACAGCTACTAAAGATTAGGGTTCCATGCTTGAAAACCCTAGAAGACAAAAATTAATCATGTTGGTTCTTTCGTTATAACTTGATATTGAAGAAGTATTAGGAGCTGAAAATTTGACAAGAATAATCTGAAATATTTGTGTACATTGTGTAAAATTTTCAGCCTCAGATTCTCTATAATCTTGGAGATATGATTCGTCCAACTCAGGGTCTCATCCTCTACTAAAATTCAGCCTTAAACAGGTGACCTAGGGAGAATTGATATATCTCGGTCTAGAAAAGTCCAAATTAAATTTTGAAAGATGTTTCATATAGGGAATCGACTTTAGTTTTTGTGGTCAATGTTTTAGACCCAGAAGGTAAATCAATGACATGTGGAAGTCCGTACATGTTCTCTATGCTGAACAGTCCTAAAATAATTCACCTTGTGAAAATTTGCATAAGTGCCACTTGGTGAGTCCAATTATTCTATAACCTATGGGGTTGGAAATAATACATACCAGGATACTGCAGGACAAAGTTTCAGACCTTAAGGATTAGAATCTTTAGAGCCATAGCAAAAAAAAGATCACTCGTAGAAGAAACTGGAGAAAAACTAGGGCTTCCTATTCCGGGCACTTCCATCCACCAATCAATTGAAGAAGGAGGACCATAAAACTCACTCTATGAAGGAACATATTTCTATGCAAGAATTTTCTAGTTTTGTGGAATTTCAATTTTTTACCTAAAATTGCTACCGAAGAAAACTAGGGCATCAGATATTTTGTAATTTTGTCCACTATTTTGGGAAAATAAGTATGTTTCTTAGCTCTCCTTGAAGAGGCACATATTTATATCCAATTATATCTGAAAGATACATAATTTGAAAAATTAGGGTTTCTCTATGAAACCCTATTTTCACCATAATTAGTCTTCCAAAAAATCCTTCAACCAAACATCAAGTTGAAGCAATCTCACTAGTAAGTTCTATCCTCCTTATTTCCATTCGAGGTTCTCGATTTTATCATGATGATAAACAATACCAATATTGAGGACAATATTGAAAGAGTCTAGAAATTCTAAGCATGGAAGTACATATTTATTCTCATACTTGAAGAAGTGTGACATGGAGAACTATGTCAAAGAAGAAGCTACAAATCCAGACAGAGATGAAATCGAAGCAAAGCAAAGCAAAAGAAGGACCTAGTAAAAACAAAATGAGTATTCTCGTCTCCATTGGATCCCACATGTATCATCCTTGAATACTCCCAAGGATATGTTCAATGTAATGAACAACTTGTATGAAGAGGACCTTGAGAACTCAACTCAAGGATGCGAAGATGCAGATGTCAAAAAACATTCAACGTTACTTCACAAGGAGATATTAGCTCAAGGAGTAGTTAGAATCCATTGGAGATCATGTCAAAGAAGCAGAAGCATAGAATGGTATTCCAATTTCATTCAAGGGATTTTTTCTAGAATGAATATCACCCATGGAGGAATGCACATAAGAAGAAGCTTGATTGATGGAAAATGAAGAAGATATGGATGAATATGACAAGAAGGAAGAACATTCTGTTAAAATTGTTGTGCCATTTAGATCTTCAAGAAATGAGTCAAATATTATTATTATAGTAAAAGGAGAATGAAGATACACACTGAACAAAACAAACCACACAAGAAATGGATGAGTATAGCTCAGGTAATTATAGTATCATTGTCATTAATTAAATTCGGTGTTACAATAGTTTACATAACGAATCATTTGAATCCAATAGGGAGGAATTCAAATCTACCAATTGGATGTGACTATATATATCTGACTAGCTAACTTAGGATGTATCAATCAATATCAGAGTCGAAATGGTTAACTCCAGATGTCTAAACAACTCACACAATCAGTAATAAATAGTTAACTCAATCTAACTGAAGTGGTAGGTGAGAAAAGGAGCCTAACCCACATGCAGCCATACATAACTACCACTAACTGAATTGATTGTGAATATAACTGAAAGTAACTGGAAATTAACTAATCTTAACTATATCCAACTCCAACTGACTAAAGGAGGCTGATGTCGGGACTCCCAATGGCTCCTAAAATGTAGGGATTGGTCTAGGAGGCACCTAAACTTATGCATGCAAGTGCAATCAGTTTCACTTACCCTCTAGCAGTGTTCCCCACACTGTAGTAACTGGTACATGTGGCCCCATTATGACATGTGGACCCAATGGTGCTAGTGGAATTAATTAATTAATTAAAACTCCTAAGTTAGGATCAATTAATCTAATAGATAGTTTGTTCAAGGGAGGATTAATAATCCTAACATCCCCTTGAATCCTAACTTGGACAACTGTGGACCCTGGAAACAAGGCCATAATTCACCCATGTACAATCTAAAAGACATAATGTTTCTTAATACAACCGAGGAAATAGGGGAAAACTTCATGGGAAAAATCTCCCCTCAAGATAAGCAAAAATCAGGAAATACAAGTTAAAAAAAAATCGTTTGCTGCACTTTACAGCAGTAATGCAGTATTATGGTTCTTCTATGAAACAACATCCTAAATATGTGCATGTGAACCTCTAAATACAAACAAAGTGATTATTTCTAGATGAATATTCCTCTTTGGAAAAAGAATAATGTGCTCAACTGAATCAGGAATATAGACAGTCGTAGGATGAAAACTGGACCCATGTAGATTAGCTGAAATCAACTGATGAGAGAGAAATGATGCTTAAGAATTAGAACCATATGAGGAACACCCAAGAAACTGATATATTGCATCTTTTAACATAAAACCATGTGAGGAAAAATCATCCCCAATTGTTAGGAGCAAGTGCCCACGCGGATGCAGAATGTCTCCAACTTTACTAGTTCTGTGAGGAGATGAGCATGTGATCAAAAAGGTAGGTAGAGAAGCCATGGGAATGTCGAGAGTGAATGCTTGATATTCATAATCTGATATATCTTCATAAATAACCAATAATTCACAAAATCTAATGTCATCAATCTCATAAGATAAAACTAACATCGAAACCTCAACAGCAAAATTGAAGGAGACTTGCGGTGCTTGATTTGTCACACCAAAATTGATGAAACCAGTTACAAGCAATTTTGTAAGCTCTTTAATATTAAAACTTGAACCAAATATTATTATTATCAAGAAATAAATTAGATCCAAATAGTTTCATATCATATCCAAAATTGTGCTCCACCGAGATGGTAGATGTACAATTTTCTCCTTCTTCAAAACTATGATTTTTGGTGCATGCAATCTTGAAGTAATTTACTGGAAGTTCTAGACTGATGAGTGTGAATGGATGAATCCTATAGTCTGATATTATTTCCATAATATCCATTTTATTACTTGTCTTCACACCAGCAACATCATTAGAGATAGATAATTCAAATTCCTCTTCCTTTTGTGAAACAATCACCGGTAAACTATGCACATAATTTAAAATAGAAGAATCATTGGAGAATTTTTGTAAAGAATGGAAGGAGAGTTTTTATTCAAAAAAAGATATTTGAATGTCTTATTCTGAATCATTCATGTGAGGATATCAGATATCATAGATTTCATACACTTCCAGTGCAACAGGAGGAGGAGTCACTCCAAGGAGACTTTCTTCAATTCAAATTGACTGTGAGGAAAATTGTGCTTCTTCTTCATCTTCAAAAATTTGTTTTTCTATAGGAGAGGGCTTGAACTCATCATGATGGATTTTATGTGAACCTCTCTCGATAGTTGGTATTTTAGATTCATCTCACATATGACTGTTAGGTCCTCCTAATAGAGGAAAAGTGATGAAGGACTTCCTATAGGCAACCATGTGGTTGGATGCTCTAGAATTTGTCAAACAAGCCTTCGATGGAGTGAGGCTTGCTTGCAAGCATCTCTCATATTCTTCAATCTTCTCTTCATCATCAAACATCTATGCACCTTGTGGAAGGGAAATATTTTTCTGTACACATAGATCTTTCAATTGGTCGAGGGTCTTCTTCATGCATGAGTCTTCTAGATGAAAACCCCTCATACAATAGGGAAACTTGTTCTTTTAAAACTTATTCTATTTATTAGAGTCGGAGGCTCCTTCAAAAGTATTCTAATTCTCTTTAGGATTATAATCAGCTTCTTTACACTCCTTCCCCTTAGGTCTCCCTTTATCTTGCGCTTTGGTAGAGTTTGTCGCTTGGAGAACTTGATCTTTGGAAGTCTAGATGAATCCCATCCGGATCAACTTCTCTTGCTCCTATATTAAGGATTCAGAAAAGGAATCAAATGAAGGAATTTTCCAATCGGGAAAGGCATCCCTTTTGGAATGAAATATTGAAACAAATACAGAATATTTAGAACCAATTTTGCTAAGAATGGAGAGCGCATTTTGCTCATCCTTTATTTCTATTCCACGCTATCTGCATTGAAGGGAAAGAGACTTGAATTTAGTAAAGAATTGCTCTATAGTTTTGAATTTGCTAGGATGTAAGGATACTAGCTCATTCTCCTATCCCCAAAGCTCATCTTGTTCACCAAACAAGTCTTCAATCTTCGCTCAGGATTCTCTGTGAGTCCTCAAAACTTCAAGGTGGAAGAGGACATCTCTGGATATATGAGTACATAGATAACTGAAAGCTTCATCTAAGTGGTTTAGAAACTTGTTTCTCTCAACTAGATGATGGGGCTCAACCTCCCTTCCAAGTATTATCCTTTAGTAGTCAATCTTGCGCAAGGCCGGCTGCATATCTTCCCTCTAGTCAAGATAATTGAAGGGTGTTAGGATCCGAGGATTAGAAGGTAGAGAATCCATATTTCTCCTGCTAGAAAAACACAAATATTCACACAAGCTACATAGCACCTGTAGAATTTCACTACAAAACATGAAAAAATTCAAACTATGTTAGAATCATGTATTTCCTCTCGACATGAACACTTTCTCAGGGTCCGTCACACCCACACTACCACTCTAAGTAAATTCAGAGGAAGCAAGGCACTCTTTATGGTACTTCTATGGAAACCCAGTTGCTTCTGGTCAGGGATAATTTTAGGGGGCGAATTTTAGCCCAGTGGGCTATTTTTCCATGTTTTTCTCTCAAAAAAGATTCGCCATTTTGCATTTTTTGAAGCCCTATTTCACTCAATTTTGATGGGGTAAAAATTTTTCACCCTAAAAGTTGCCAAATTATTATATAAACGATATAAAATCCTTGGAAATTAAAATATCNTATCGCCAATCATTTTATAGTTGGCATTTTAAGAATTGGTAATATTCGCCAACATTTATACACTTTTAAATAAGTATGGTTCCTTAAAATCATCCCTGCTTCTGGTGTTCAATGGAGAGAAAGAAACATGAAGCTTTCTTGAAATGGCTCTGAAACCATGTTAAAAATTCTGTGTCATTTAGATCTTCAAGCAATGATTCAAATATTATTGTTGCAGTAAAAGGAGAATGAATATACACACTGAACAAAAAAAACCACACAGGAAAAAGATGAGTATAGCTTAGGTAATTAAAGTATCGTTGTCATTAATTAAATCCAGTGTCACAATAGTTTACATAAGGACAAATTCGAATCCATTAGGGAGGAATTCGAATATACCAACTGGATGTGACTATACTTAATTGACTAGCTAACTTAGGTTGTCTCAATCAATATCGAAGTCCAAATGGTTAACTCTAGATATCTAAACAACTCACACAATCAGTAATAAATAGTTAACTCAGTCTAACTGAAGTGGTAGGTGAGCAAAGGAACCTAATCCACATGCAGCCATGCATAACTAGCACTAACTAAACTGATTTTGATCTAATTGAATGTAACTGGAAATTAACTAAGCTTAACTAGTTCCAACTCCAGCTGACTGAAGAAGGTTGGTTTCAGGACTCCCAATGGATCCTAAAATGTAGGGATTGTTCTAGGAGGCACCTAAACTTATGAATGCAAGTGCAGTCAATTTTAGATAGCCCCTAGTAATGTTCCCCACTCTCTAGTAACTGGTACATGTGGCCCCATTAGTCCATGTGGACCCAACAGTACTAGTGGACTTAATTAATTAATTAAAACTCCTAAGTTAGGCTAAATTAATCTAATAGACAGTTTGGTCAAGGGAGGATTAATAATCCTAACACATTCCTGTAAATATTAAAAGGATTTCAGAAGAAGGACATCTCACAACTCAGATGAGAAAGGACTCTTTGCGAAAGAATGTCCCAAGAAGGAAGAATGGAAGGATGTTATGATCAAGAAGTACCCGTCGATCATACAAAATCATGTTTGAATATGAGTTCGAGAAATGAAGGGAAGTTTTGTAAAGTCATCAGAGTAGATCTATAAGATCAAGTACACACCAGATCAAAGTATCAAAAGATACAAAGCAAGGTCTATGGTTTGTATCAAAAATATAGATTTGATTATGAAAAGGCATTGCTCTAGGGGATAGACATGCCTCTTCAGTGGTGGATATTACACTAGAAATCTGGTGTAATCAAAGTAGAATAACAAATCAAGAAACCTATAGGGTTTGAGTCTCTCTACAAAGAACCACCTATGCATAGAAGGATTTGTACAAGCTCAGTAGATACCCGTGGGATAGCACATATAGTTACATAAGGAAATTGAGGATGAGCTGGAGTGTTGGAGATCCAAACCTTTACTACAAGGTTGAATATAGAATCCTATAAAGTATGAGAATATCATATATAGGTGCATAATAAAACGTACAACAAAGTTTGAGATGAAGGATATTGATATCTAGTGACCTCGATAGGTGACATAGATGGATACAAAGAATACTAGTAGCAGAGGAGGCTATATATCACTCCAATGTCCTAATGCAAATGTAGAGGGAGGATGGTGCTCCACCTCAGAGGGAGAGACTATGGCAGATCTCAAAGTTCAAGAATATTGACATGATTCTTGGGATTAGAGGTGTGATGAAATCCAGAGGACATTTTCCTTATCTAAGTAAAATATGCAGAGAAAATGGTGTGGTACCTAAAAGGTACTGCCGAGATATGATGACTTTGATTGATTTGGTAGTGATACAAACAGAAATATCACTCCAACATATTGCAGAAAGTGGAGTGTTTCTCTCAGTGCATGGAAAGGATGAATATACTATAGCTAAGAAGAAAGCAAGTAAATATTACTCAAGTAATGAGGAATATGATCTAGAAGAATTATACCGATGAAGATGAATATAATACTCTTATCCATTTCATCATTAGATAAGAAGGGATGAACTGGTAGGACACACAGACACATTTCTATGTGATCTATGGTGTAAAAAGACTTGCTCACTATTTCCGATCATGAGCAAGATAGGAACAGGTCCTGAGAATCAGATGATGAAGTTGAACACATTGGAAGAGATCATTCCAGTAATTCAAAAAGACAAATATCAAGATGGATTCTACCAAAAAAACAAAGATAATTATTTGAGAAGTCATTTCCTATATATCTATTTGTTCAAGATGTATACATAGATATGTTTCTAGATTCAGGAAATGTACTATGCATATTAGAATATTTGTAGCTTACTACTACTATGGAGGTGATGGGTAAGTGGCTTATGTTGTTGTACAACATTCCATTGCTACTTATCTAGAATGAAACATCCTTGCTAGAATAATGTTTAGGCAATATGGAAGGAATATAGAAAGTTACCGTATGTATACAAGATATAGATGATTGTTGCATTAGCGGAAATAGTTGCATGATTATATGTCATATAGATTTATGAATAATAATTTGACATTATGAATATGTTACAAAATGTTTCTAATTATTGTATTTGACTTGTAGGAAGGATTGTATGCAATCACCTAAAAGAGAAGAAATGATGAGGTTGCATATGTACAAGAGAAGAAGGATGCAGTTACATATATACAAAATAAGAATGATGCAAGTTGAGAATGTACAATTCAGTTGCGGATGTACAAGAAGAGAATGTTAAAGAACAAGTTGTAGAAGGGAGTTGTTAAGCTCAAGTATGTTCCTACAAAGAAACATGTGGAAGATGTAGCTTCTGTCTCATGTAATTTTTCAATACTTTCAAGAAAATCTTGGTGTATTCTGAAAGGACCTCTCTCGAAAGAGGGAGTGATGGTAGATGGTAGAAGAATGCAATGGTGGTAGCTCATCCTAGGGTAGGGTATGTCTAGCTAGGATTATTGTCCTAAAAGGGATAGTAAGCCAGACAAGGCTTGTTGATCCTAGGGGGATTAGCATGTCTGGATAGATCAGTTTAACCCAAGTGGGTTTGTAAGACATAACAGGGCTTGTTGGTCCCCAGGAAAATCCATCTTTCTAACTAGGCTTGTTGACTCGAAAGGGTTAGCAAGTTAGACAAAATTCCCAGATGGATATACTAGAGAGCTCAACATGATGCAGCTCCAAGATGGTAAGAGGAAAAGAAGCGGTTGGAATGTATGGCTAGGTGTGTTGACCTAAAAGGGTTAGTAAGCCAGATAGGGCTTGTTTGGTTTCTAAGGAGATCAATCTGTCTGACTAGGATTATCGACCCAAATGGGTTAGTAAGTCATACAAGATGTTGTTCTAAGTGGTTTCAGTATTTTCATACTGATTTTGTTCAGATTATTGTTGAGATAGTTTTAGTATTCCCATACTGATATGAAAGATTCAGTATGTTCATTCTGATGTTGATGTGGAAAGTTCAATATTTTCATACCGATATTGATGTGGCAAGTTCAGTATTTTCATACTGATATGGATGTGGCAAGTTCAAAATTGACATACTGATATTGATGTGGCAAGCTCAGTATTTTCATATTGATGTTGATGTGACAGGTTCAGTATTTCTATACTAATGTTGATAAGACAGTTTCAGTATTTCTATACTGATGATGATAAGATAGTTTTATTATTTCTATACTAATGATCGTGAGTTAATTTCAGTATTTCTATATTGATGATGATGTTTCTTCAGCATTTGTATGTTGATGATGATGATTGGTTGTGGTCCCAACACCTTGATTTGATATGGTTATGGTCCGAACACCCTGTGCTGATAATGTTGATGTGGTTGAAGTCACAACACTTTGTGTTGATGGTGATTATGTTGTTTCAAAAATTTTATGTTGATGATGATGATGATGTTCCAGATAATCTATGTTGATAATGCATATGATAATATAATATTCATGAATAAATTTGATAAACAATCACACTATCTCATATAGGACTTTTATTAAACACTTGAATGCAAATCTGATTTATAACTTGTCTGAACTTAAAAATTCATGAGATGAATTTATCTAAAATTCTTAAGTATAAAAACCAATGCATTCAACTTCAAACTGAAATGATAACACAGAAACTTAGGGCCAAGACCAGGGAAAAACCTCACCAGAGGAAAACATAGAGAAAGAATTTTATTTATGAGAGAAATTAGAATTTCAACAACTCATAATTTCTACAACACCAAAATAATTTCAGAAACCCTTATCTAAAAAGTTGCATTGAAAAACATGCCAAAATAATCACATCCAACCCACACATGCGAACTCTACAACATATTTCTTGAAATTCGTGCCAAGTACAGACTATATGGATTTTGCCAGCATTAAATGTAGAAATTTATGTCCCGTAATTCGTGCATGCCAATCTACCTTGATTTTTGTGCATGTACTATCAGCAATAATGGTTGTACGGATTTGGCTGTATGGTCAATGATATTCATATGTCCTGGGAATCGTTCCTTCAGATTGATGATCAGTCTCTCTCTCATAAATCGGAAATTTCCTTCTTGAAATTTATTTCTTTCTCTCTCTCTGTCTTGTCTTCTTCTTCTAATGATGGTGTCTTTTTTGTTTTCCCTAGGCATTCCTTTATACTTTATCTCACCCAAAACTACCCTAACTAACTAAACCAACTTAATCAAAGGATGAGATTAGATTTATCTACGGGCTCTCATTTAATGCACATATTCACTTTATTAAGTACATTAAATTAACTTTTTGGGTCCCACAACTTAAACTCACTTTAAGTTTATAAAGTACAAAGACACTTTAATAATATAAAATCACACTTTTCATTAAAAAGTTCACTAGGAAAAATACAATTTATTCCCCCCCATGTGACATCAAAATCATGGGGAAGGACCAACTGAGTTATTAAAACTAACAATTTATTGATGATGTTGCTTTAGCACTAACATGATAATGATGTTGTTGTTGTTTTAGTATTTATATACTGATGATGGAGATGATGATTTTTCAGTATTTACATACTGATGATGCAGATGATGATGTTTCAGTATTTACATACTGATGATGCAGATGATGATGTTTCAGTATTTACATAGTGATGATGCAAATGATGGTGTTTCGGTATTTTTTGACACAAATCCATTAACAGGGGTTCAAAATCGTCGACACCCTTAACACAGTGATCTTCGTGAGCACCGACCCAGGTAGGTTTTACCTTGCTAAGCCACACCTGCAAAGAAGATGAAGTCTCACCCGAGATGTTCAAGGGAGAACTGTCGGAACCATGTTTCCACAGTAAGAAGGAGGGTTTGTCCATATACTCTCTATCTATCGCAGCATTACTTCAAAGATCTAAGCAAGGGTTTATTGTCACAAATCCATATCATCAATCATCATATCACATTAACATATCCAGATCACAGTAAGATACTTATCCATAAACAGATCGATTACCATAACATGATTTAAAACATAAAAACATCGCATCATTTAGAAAAAACTAACATACTACGACAATAGTTAGTTCACACTGCATCATGGAGAAAATAGGAAATAAAAAAGACACAAAAGCGCAGTGTTTCCATAAAAACTCCATCATATATCACTTTCGCATCAAAACTAGGTTCTCAAAACATCTCCACGGTCATGATCAAACAAGAAATAGTCTTCCACAGAAGATATTGATCAATACATCAATTTATTATCAAAACAATCTTAGATATCTTCCAATATTTTTATCAAAAATACATTCCCAGCTCTATTTATAGGCTTGTGCCTTTTACAAAATGGTCCACTTAGATAAACTTCCTAACTACCTTGGACCAAAACTACAAAATAATGAATAAGTGTTACAAAATATGACCAAACCAACTCTTTGTCAAATTTCTTGCCTTACGTGCCATATTCCTCTTTGTGCATCACCCTTGGTGTTGCGCAATTAATCTCCATCAAAACCGCCTACCAATAGGCCCCCAACACAATCTTATGGCTCGCCCTCGAGCCACATCAACTAGAAATCGTGTAGTTGCTAATTTTAATCTTGAAGTCTTCATATTGTTGTGTGACTTATTTTAATTTCTCCTTAACCTTGTCACTAATTTCCAATAATTTTGTAACCTCTCGTTCAAGCAGATGTTCAACAATCTTCGCATTCACGTCTCTTTGGTTTTCCTGCACCACTTGAGATGCAGTAACTTCTTTCAGTGATAGCTAAGCGCCAATGTCCTAAAACTATTCAAGATGAGTTGTGTGCCTCTTTTGATGCTCCCATGCCTTCATGAATTGCTGCTATAAATCCTTTAATTCCACCACTTTTGTTACCTACACAACTGGGGGCATTGTTCTGAGCAATGTCCTCGGTGTAGCCAACTGTGCCTTTTCTTCCCTTAGTTGTGTATTGAGTTGTTCTAATTGTTCATCTTGGACCAAAATACCCCAAAACTGTGTAGTCGCATATGTAACCATCTTAGCCTCTTTCTCCATCTCCTCAAGCTATGTCACAGTGTCCTTAATGGCACCCTTGCACTCCATGGATTTCTCTGAAGGTGTTCCTAGGTTTACCAGCACGTGCAAGTATTGAATGTCATGTTTGAAGCCAACAATCACTTCTCCTAGATTCTACGCTTTGGTCTTAGCATCCATGTCTTCTGTGATCTTCGGTATTTCTTGTTAGGTGAAATAAACTTCCTTTTCTAACCATGCTTTGACATCTAATAACTGTGACTTCTCCACCACTAGTTTTCCTTGATCTCCCACGATCTACTCGTGGTCGACCAATTCTTGTGCTTCCAGCCTTTGCAGTTGTGCTAAGGTGTGTGTTGGTAGCTCCTTTACGTCCAACGTGATGGTTTTGAACTGTTGCAAAGATGGGTCAATGTCTTCGCTCTGCATTTCCAATGATCATGGTAGAATTGACACAATCCTTTCCCAATTTCCTATACTAATCTCACCCATCCACCTCAACAAATTGGCCTCGGGTACTCTCTCCAAAATTGCATTAATTAGAGATGTAATTTTTTACTTTTCCTCTGGAAATCCCTTCATTGACTACAGTCATAATTGCATCTCAGCCGTAGTCATCACCATCATGATTCTCGCAATGATGCAGTTCACACTTTCATCTGTCATTGGCATTTTGCTGTTGGCCTCTCCGTGCTATCCTTCACTTCGTCCTTGTCTCCTCATATAGGTGCTCTACCTATGAATCTGTTGGGTTCCTTAATGATGCCTCTCTAGACTCCCCATCACTTTCATGAATAGTTTCTATATCTACTAGCGCATCTAGTGGAGGACCCACCGCAAAATCTAGTGACTTCCTCTGCAATCACCATAATTTTTCGGTCCGTGGGCCACTCAGCCACTACGGCGTCCAACTCTTCATTAGTTAGCTTATACTACGTAGATAACCATTATCGATTCATGTCCCATTGTGCTTGCACATGTACTGCATGCGGACCTATAGTGAATATTACAACTCGTCTGTACTTGGCTACTGCTTCTTTAGAGATCCGTGGAACCTTCACGATTGTAACCTGCAGCGTGTCCCAATACATCCAAAACTATATTGCACAATCCTTCAACTTATCATGTTCACTCATATGCCATAGGTTCCAGTATCTTGCTCCCATGTAGACTTGGTAGATTGCAGCATCCATGCCTTGGTAGTCCATGGGCTCCATCCACATGACTAATGCAATCAAGATTAATAGCCAACTATATGTGAATGGTCACTTTCCTTCTTGGACCAACATGGCATCTTCATTCAACTAGTTCAACAAAAACAATGACCAGTTCATCTGTATGCCCGCAGAGCACAACTCACCACATGCAATGACCCCCAAAGTGCATTGGTTAGGACGATTCTTATGTACCACCTTGCTACTCAGAATATTTGTGGCAATATGAACTGCCTGATCATTGATTCTATCCATGATGTATGCACGTCCATCATGATCCAAGCCATTTTTTTTTTAGCTTAGCGGCCAACCTTTTTTTGTTATCTTTGCTGCAGAAATATGGTGACGGGTCAGGCCCTTACATAGGAAACCCCATAATCTATGCTATCATCTCCATGGTGACTGGCATCGGCCGGTCCATCTATAGCTAATGTCCATGAAAGCATGACAAGAAATTTTTTGTGCAAGAATTTTCCTATACCAATCTACCAAAATGTGGCATGTGAATGAGGACTAGAAGCCCCAATCGTTGCAACCCCGTCTCCCACTCATGCAGAGTGTGCACTATCGAATCATCCTCTTTCCCAATCCTTTTTTAAAAGTGGTCTACGATGCACTTTATGCATGCCAGTATATCATGGTCCTTGTACTTCATTCTTACATGGCAGGCACAATGTCAAAAGTGCACTTCATGCCCTTCGGGAGGGTGGACAACTTGATGGGGTACTTATGGTTTTTCATCGACCTTTGCTGCTTTTCTCTAGGCTTGCATGGTGGAGAAAATCCTGGGATGTCATCTATGGTCACCCATACCCTCTATGTGGAGCCCTCATCTCCCTTTGTTGATGGCCCTTCCTATTCTCCTGCTTTTGCTTCTGCTCCCTGTGATGCTCTGGTGTTTCTCTTCTTTTGCGATGGTGACTTGGGCTGACTAGCCCCCCTCTTCTTCTATGTAATTGATGATGAGCCCACCGATATGCTGGACACCTCCTCCATAGTTGGAACACCAATTACTGGTGAACCCCTCACACTCCCACTTGAAATATCTTGTGGCATGTCAGCACTTTGCTTAACTGACAATTACTCTGCAAACTATCAACTACACTCTTAGCTCGCACTTAGCTCTGCAACTCTACAAGCACAAGGGTTAATTCAAACCAATTCTTTCTCATTCTTATAGCATAGGATCGATTGTGTGAAATATTTCCCAATAATCACAACCAAATCCTCCCTCATCCCCCAAATACAGCGTCGATCCTTCCGATCTAATGGTCGGATCCACCATTAGTGCCCGTCTTGTCCAAGAGTACTACCGAATAACTAGTTTAACTCCTGCATTAACTGTTAATTTGACTCCATCGTGTCCCTGTGAATGTCACCACATTACTTCCTAACTGCGACTTCAACACTTCTTCTTGCGCTGCTACTTGATCCTAGTGCACTAGCCTCTTCACCATGGTTTTTCACTGCACAATGCCTCAAGCATCGTGTTGCATCAGGCCCTCTCTGTAAGGATTGAGTTAGATTCCATTGACCAACTTAGGAAACATTACACCATTAAGCTGTTGCAATTGTACTGAACCTCCTTCGGTAATCAAATTGATAACATAAGGACCCATCCAATGGATGTTTCACAAAATTACTATCATACAACATTACCAGGTCTCCTTGTTGAAAGTTCTTGTTCTTGATGTGTCAATCATGACAGGATTTCTGTTAATCCTTCTCAATGCGTTGATGGAATCATGCAACAAAGCGATCTTCCTCTAGCTGTACCAATTGATTTAGGAGTTCTTCTAATGTTCCTTTGTCATCCATTCATGCTACTTCTATGATGCGCAAACTTGGAACAATATACTCCATTGGAATCACTACCTCCTGTCCATACAACAACTTGAATGGTTTCTTCCCTGTCAACCTTTTGCAAGCAGTGCAATAGGCCCATAAGACCATCAAAATCTTCAAATACCTGTCATCTTTGCATTGCATACCTTTGTGAGTGCATGCTCCAATACCTTATTGAATTCCTCAATTATCCCATTAGCATGCGGATGATAAGGGTGTTCTTCTTGTGCTAAATCTGGAACTCCTCTGTCAGCACACTAATGGTGCGATTGATGAAATGACTCCCATGATTGATCATCAATATATTTGGACACCAAAATTGAGTGACAACATTATCAAATATAAAACTTGCTACAGTCGGAGTAGTACAATATGCAACTGGTGTAGCTTCTTCCCACCTTGTCAAATAATATGTCGTTGTGATGATATATCAGGCACCAGTCCTCTATCCTGGTGGATTGATTGGTCCCACGAAGTCCACTTCCCATTTATAAAATGGCTACACCATGAATGACATCTCATCCCTCTGTGATGGCTTCCTAGTTCTTTGGAAAACATCACAAGTCCTAGCATATTCTATTGCATCCCCATTGATATTTGGCCACCAAAGTCCTACGTGGAGTACCTTCCTAGCGGTTGTGCGACCTCCACAGTGTCCTCCTAAGAATCTCGATGTGCTTTCTCCGAGACCCTTTCCTTCTCATGTGGTAAGACACATCATCGTAATATGTCATTGGGTCCCATATTATAGATTTTTTCAACAATCAACTGAAATTCCACGGCCCAAACAACTAACTGCTTCTTCTGATTTGTAGAGAACCCCTATAGTGTTGTTCTTGTCTCCAAAAACTGAACTATTTTCTCATAGTAGTCATCAACCATTCCAATCTTGAATAACTATGCATTAGGTAATCCATCTCTGATTTTCATCGGCTCTTCACCTGTCTCGATTCTCGACAAATGGTCAAGTCCTGCTTTCAAGCGACCCAACTTCACAATTATCTCAAAATAAAACTCTTGGAAGAGGAGTATCCAACAAAATATCTTTCCCCCAAACATAGGCTTATTCACCAAGTATTTCAATAAAGAATGGTCAGTGAACATTTTGAAATGACCCCCCCAATAGATACTGTCAGAACTTCTACAGTGCGCAAACCATTTTGAACCATTCTCTCTCTGTTGTGGTGTAATTCTTCTCTACAGATGACAACTTTCGACTGGAAAAAGCAATCGGATGATCAATATACCCTTCACCTTGTTGTGTCAGTGCCAGTCCCAACACGATTGAGGACACATCAACATGGACATGGAATTCCTTCATCCAATCTGGAAAGACAAATATCGGTGTGGTATCCATCTTCATATTCAAAGTTTCAAAACTTCCCTAACACTCATGGCCCCACTCGAACTACGCATCCTTCTTCAGCAACTTCTCCATAGGTTCTGTGATCACTATGTATCCTCTAATGAACTTGTGATAGTATATTTTATGACTTAATGTCTCTCTAAGTTGCTTCACATTCATTAGTGGTGGCAAGTTAACAATGACCAGCATCCCTTATTTACAAACAATGTTCCCTAGAAACATCCCAAATGGTGAACAAAACAAGAACTTCTTCAAATTCAGTGCAATCTGATGCTGTCGACACCATTCCAACATTAGTCGCCTATTTACAAGATGATCCTTTACCAACCCATACAATGTCCAATCATCCATGTATACTACCAAAAACATCTGGATAAAATATTTGAATGTGACAACTATGGTCCTGGAGAATATCGCAGGTTCATTCTTCAACCTAAATGACATCACCGTATACAAAAGCATCCCTATTCAGTGACAAAATTTGTCTTATGCCAATCCTCTTTCATAATATTAATCTGATGATAGCCAAAAAATCCATCTGTGAACGAATATATTTATTGACCACCTTACCCCTTCCAACACTTTGTCAGTAAATGGCCTCGAGAATGGATCATGAAGGCATGCATCGTTAAGTTTCCATAGATCCACATGGATCCAAACCTCACCTGTCTTCTTATCTTGCACAACCATAAGACTGATCCACTCCAACTCTTCGACTGGTTCTATAATGTCCTCATCCAACATTCCGTCGAGCTCAACTTTTACTCTTTCCTTGTATCACGGATTCAGGCGATACGGTCACTAATTTACAGGCTTCACATCTAGTTTTAGTGGGATTTTCATTTCTCCCAAATCTCCTAAGATCCCCTTCATCTTATAAAACATCATCGAAAACAAGTATTGAAACTCATGCAAGAGATCAGTGATCTTCGCCATCGTTTCTTCATCCAAATATTCCATGATATTCACAAACTTCGGTTCCTCCTATGTCCCAATGTTGATCTTTTAAATCATCAATGGTTGATTAACTCTGCCTATCGGCATTTTTGGTGCCCTGATATACTAACTTCCTTCAGATTTTGGAATGTTGATGTTCCTTGGGTATTCCTCATCATTTGGTCCTCCTATTACATTGTAGCACTCCATCATTGGTTCTTCATGCAGGTCCACAGGGTATGTAACTAAAACTTCCTCTAAAACAATGTCGCGGATATGCTACAGTGCACTATGAATTACTGGATCAACATCTGCAAAGCTGAAGGTGTGACTGAAACAAACTAATAACCCTTCCCATGTTGTGATCTCTCTTATGAGCTCAACTGATATACAACTCTATCGCGGCATTTCACCGAGTGTGTTTACAAAAGCGGGCACCCACTCATTCTTTGGTTATGACACCCACATGGTCTGAGATGCGATCAAATGATCATTAGGATCATTTTGTCCATCATACTTGTTGACTTGATACTGTTCTTTGTCCCTGAAGAAAAATTGTATTAACTTGTGACAAAGCGACCACCCATTAATCGATTTCTTATGCATGGCCCACCAATTTGTTGGATTAACCTTCAATGCTTCCTCCAACACTAGTAGCCTCTGCGGTTTCGACACTCTCTCTTCAAAATCAGTCAGAAATTCAGGTAAGTCAGGAAATCCTTCACATGTTGGTAACTCAACAATCTCTGTTGCGACTTGACGTGACGACTGAGTAATTCATCAACAATTCTAAATCGATACCTCATGCATCTGTTTCTACCAATTCCCCAATGCATCATCATAATATGAAGATGCAGAGCTAGATCTTTTCCATCCCAGCTCTCCATCAACAGTAGGGTGGACATAATATTCTGAGATGTTGCATGCATGGTCCCATCCTCCTAGAACTTCTTCTTTCACAGGTTATATATGATTTCTTCCTTCTCTTACATCCATCGGGGCTATAACTCTAATATCACAGTTCTCAAAATTCATCATGCGCTTCTTGAAGTCGTTCACCATCAAGTTTCCATTAGCCCATCCAATCCCCAGTAGTGTAGGGTACAACCTTCCTTTAGAAACAATGTTGATAACATCAAAATTTGCGTATGTCCTCATGCCTTTGACTTCCAGTGCTAGTCATGGTACTCATCCAATCGGAGTCACTCTGTCTTGGTTAGCTAGTCACAATTGTCTAGGGGACCATACCAACTGTGGCTTCCCCATATTCTCCAACGTCTGCTTTGTTAGAATGTTGACATATGAGCCTAGATCTAGGATTACTGAATCTACCTCATAATCCCCAATATGGATATTCATCCTCATTTCCTTCCCTTTCTTATTCTTATGTAGGGAGTTCACAACATACTCCTTTTTCCCATTCTTTGGTCGATGCAATAGACTCACGATCTTGGTGAGTGCATTCAAATCTTTTTCCAGTGACAGACAACTTTCAAAAACAATTGCAAGGTACCATGTTGCCACGATGGTCCTTCTACCAAAGTTAAATAAAAAACAGGTGGCATTTCATAAACAAGAAAATTACCTATATCTCTTCTTATGGTGTCACATGCTTCAAAGAACATATCCCTCTTAGCATCAACATCGAATTGCACCTTTTTATTTCTAGCCAATCGAACTTGTCGAATCGGTCCATCATCTCCTATTGTCGTACCTCCATGATTAATAAAAGAAACATCAACAGAATGAACCCTAGGTTATGTCAATATCTTCCCAACTATTGGTCCTTGATTCTAGTTTGGTGGTGGATTCATTGGCCAGTTCACATTCTGATTTTGGGTCTGTGGTGGTGGAACATTCTTCGCTCTCCACTTTGCAACCAAATGTGGACAATCTTCAACTATGTGATCTTCAACAGTACAGTAGGTACATTATGACTGTAAATTCAGGAAATATCTTTGGTAATGTTCTATTACTCCATAATTATTAAATTGCATAGGTCTATGACCTCATCCTCCTCCTCAACCAAAGCCATTGCCTCGTCCTCCTCAGAGTCCTCCATGAAATCCTCCCTGTTGTTGATACTACGGTTGATTGAACTACTATTGTGGTGGGTGATTCTGTTGTGGTTGTGCATATTACGGTTCAGTATACTTCAGCTACTATGGAGCATACTACATATAGTTATATTGTGGTTGCATTGGAGCAAACTGCAATTATGGTACAAACTGCAGTTGCGGCTGCAGTTTAAACTATGGTTGCAGTTGTACCACCTATGGTGGTTGTTGCAGTCTTCTCACCGATATATGTTCTTCTCCTTTCACATAATATGCATCGATCGTCTGATCCTGAAGTAGATCATATGCTCGACAATATTTGTCTTCATGACCAATAGATTGACAAAATGTACAATACAAGTTTGTCGGCTTGGATACCATCTTCTGAAGATATACACAGTCTTCGTGTCGATTTCCATGAACTTGATAGATGCAACACCATTGCATGCCTCCGCTACTTAATGGATTTGGAGCTCTTGACAACAAATAATTTCAAAAATATGGGCATTGATTCTTATGATGTCCTTCCGCATGACATCGAGTACACTCCCTTCCCTTCTTGATATCTTGCAATTGGATCGTCAGGTTCACCAGCTGCGATTAAATCTTATGCATTCCAACTCCAGTCTCGCCAACTGATGAAGCTTCCAGCTTCATTATGATATCCAGAGCCTTTCTCTATGTCACAATCTTCTGCTACATCAAAGGCATTCTAATATGTGGTCCTAATGTCGCAATGAACCACTCCTTGTGTTGTACATCACTCATCCCAAAACTAACTTTCTCCATCAAATTTTTGAATCGCTGATCAAAATCCCAGATGGATTCATTTGGATATTGCTTGATCTCCTTTAGCTATGTGATATATTGTGACTCATACTTAAGATTTTTGAAATATTCGATCAATCCATTTCCAATCTCAGCTAGAGTCTTCACTAGATTCCCTGGGGGAACTTGTACAAATTTCATGTACCAATCTAGTGCGCAACCCTGAATGGTTGTCGCAAAATGAACTTTCTAAATATCATCTTCCTGAGTCTGCTTTACCATCCAAACTGCTTCACATAGAAACCAGTATTATTTGGGATCCTCCATCTCATTCCCATGAAACAGAGGTAACTTTACATTGTCACCCTCCATCCTGATCCTTATTCCTATGTTCATTGATCCGCTACTATTATAGTGTTGATGATATATCAGACAATTTGGTGTTGGTATAGTATTTCTTCCTAAGTATGGTGTAGTGCACATAGGTGAGGGTATGTTGTTTCTTTGGGTTTTTCTTTCCTCGCTCTTGTGCATATCCTAGTCATCTCCTTTGTTAATCTAGGGTCACTTCATCCATTGTGATCTCCTCTCATAGCTTCTTCTTCCAGTTGCATCAAGACTCTCCGGAGTCCTCTTCCTCTTCTCTTGCCAAAACCTTGCCCCACTTTGCACAAGACCACATCCTTCCTCAGCTTCCCTCACAGTCTCATTGTAACTCCTATCCATATACCACGTATCATTCCATACAACCCTCATCTATGTGGTGCCAAAATCCTCCACACACAAGGGCTCTACTCATTGGAGTTCATCTTCAATATGCCCTTTTCACAGATTAGCATTTTAATGGACAATTGCAGTGATAAAAAAAACCTACCTCTTGGTCCTTTGAAGAATTCTCTTTCCACGTCGCTATAAGACTTGACTATGTCGACTGCAAACTCAGTGATGTATCTTTCCAAGATATTGTCAAGCCACACTTTGTCAGCCCTTGATGCTCTGTTGTGTACTTCTTTCAACTATTGGATCAGGCCCAAGGTCCAACAAGTGAGTTTGCCTCCTTGAAAATTCATTTTTTGATAGGTCAACTACGTCAACCACTCATACAAGATTATTGGAAACTAAGAGAAAAATTACTCATGGAGATCAGAATATAGATACCTTCCCAACCACTCTTCTATTGTTACTCCAAGGTTCTGATTTTATTCTTACATGAATTATCAAGCCTTCTGATCGAACCAATCTTGAATCTATGGTCTCGTCGTATGCCACAACATATCCTCTTTCTCCTCGCACTATGGTCCCGAAAACAGAACCATTTGTTGACACAAGTCTGTCGACAGGGGTTCACACTCTATCAACACCCTTAACACAATGATCTCCCTAAGCATAGGCCCAGGAAGTTTTTACCCTGCTAAGCAACATCTGCAAAGCAGATGAAGTCCCACCTGAGATGTTCAAGGGAGAACTGTCGAAACCACATTTCCATAGTAATAAGGAGGGTTTGTGCATGTATTTTCTATCTATCATAGCATTACTTTAGAGATCCAAGCAAGGGTTTATTGTCATGGATCCATATCATCAATCATCATATCACATTAACATAGCCAGATCATAGTAAGATTCTTATCCATAAACAAATTGATCACCATAACATGATTTAAAACATAAAAACATTGCATCATTAAAAACGAACCAACATAATGCGACAGTAGTTCATTCACATTGCATCACAAAGAAAACAGGAAAGAAAAAAGACACAAAATCACAGTGTTTCAATCAAAACTCCATCATATATTACTTTTGCATCAAAACCATGTTCTCAAAACATCTCCACAGTCGTGATCAAATAGGAAATAGTCTTCTGCGGAAGATCTTGATCAATAGATCAATTTCTTATTGGCACAATCTTAGTTCTCCTCCAAAATTTATATCAACAATACATTCCTAGCTTTATTTATAGGCTTGTTCCTTTTACAAAATGGTCCACTTATATCAACTTCCTAACTACCTTGGACCAAAACTACAAAATATGACCAAGCCGAATATTTGTCTACTTTCTTTCCTTGTGCATCATCTTCTGCATTGCACATCATCTTCGACCTTGCGCATCACCCTTAGTGCTCCGTAGCTAATCTCAATCAAAACCGCCTGCCAACAATATTTACATACTAATGTTGCAGATGATGTTTCAGTATTCATATACTGATGTTGAAGAAGAAGATTTAGTTTTCGCATACTAATGTGGAAAAAGCAGATTCAGTATTCACATACTGATGTTACAGAATAAGGTTCAGTATTCAAAATATGATTTAGTACTCACATACTTATGTGGTATAATATGATTCAGTATCCACATACTGATACTATAGAATATGATTCAGTATCCACATACTGATATTGCAGAAGATGATTCAGTGTCCACATACTGATGTTGCAGAAGATGATCCAGTACTCATGGAATATGATTTAGTATCCACATATTGATGTTGCAAAAGATGATCCAGTACTCATAGATGATTTCGTACTTACATACTAAGGTTGCAAAAGATGATCCAGTACTCATACATGATTCGTTATTTAAATACTAAGGTTGTAGAAGATGATCCAGTATCTCATACTGAGATTGATGATGAAGATGCATGATGTTGTTCCCAAACTTCCTATGACATATAGAGATTCACCAGTTACTTGTACAACTGTGATGATGGTTGTTGTTGATGTAGAATACCTTCCTAGTTAAGAGGGAGTTTTAAAGTATTGTAACTTTGAAATATATTCTATTGTACTTTTGTTGTATTCTCCTTCAGAGATGTTATTCCTCCATTCGAAGATGTCCTTGATGTAACTGGTCATGTAAAATTCATGAGGTAAAACATCCATTGTAAGTTGGGGAAATAGTACCCACAAAAGTAATATATAAAATTTATTTTGAGTCTCCCTAGGTAGGTTGACCCTAATTAGGGAATCTGGATTTCCTAGTTGGTTAGTTGAGTCACTCACCTAATGAATAGAAACAGGTGAGGTGCCTCTCTCATTGATACACACCTTACACTCAAGCATTACACAAGAGAGAGAGACTATTGTGGAAGCTGAGAAACTATTCTTGTTTCTAGGTTTTCACACTGTACTTGGCCGAATTCTATACTAAGGAAGTTTTACGGGGTTTTATCCCTTGTGGTTTCCTCAAGGAAAATCTTTGTGTTCTCTTATGTCGTTGTACTTGTATTTATTTCAGTGATCCTTTTCTTATGGTTATGATGTTATGATGCTAAATGTTTTAGATCTTGTATAACCATTAAAAATATAACATTATTGAGTGCAGGTTAATAATGAGCAACAATATGTGTTGTTTCTATGCATTCTCATAGTTAACGGTACTCGTTTGTCTCACTCTGGGCCATGAAGCCATACTATATCATACAACCACATGGAAAAGGAGAACCATCATTGTTAGGACACATGGAAACATGTTGTATCATCATTGTTATCATAAGTACATATTTTCTAAGAACCACATTCTAGTTATGTATGTGTAAATCATTTTGTATATGTTTTTTGTTTACTTTCTTTGAACTTAAAAAGTTGAATATTTGAAGATAAATCATACTATATCTTCTTGTTATTTGGTTGAATTGAATTTTAAATGAGCATTATGTTTTATATTGTTTTGTTTCTCTCAAGAATGTTACAATAAATAAATTAGGTGTGGGGAATTGAGATAGATGTGAGGGGGAAAGGGCTAGACAAGATTCCACCTTCACATGGTTGGCCTATTTAGTAGAGAATCAATTAATATTTAAATGGAGAGAAGCTCATATAGGTATTCCCCTTTGGTCTATTTAGAGTATGATACACAATAATTTGTGTCTCTGTGTGTGTATAGAGAGAGAGAGAGAAAGATAAACTTATTATTCCATCTTTATTTATGTAGGTATTGAAGTGTAATAGAAATACAACTTATAACTATCTACATTTTATTTATGCTTATCGTTTTTAGATGGATGTTTTGTTTTATTTTACCATTTTTTGTTGAATTTAGTTAGTTCGTGTGCAATATATGATATAATACTATTTTTTTTATTTGTGTGTAGGCATGATTCTTGGATAGGAGCTTCCTCCACCTTGCATGTGCATGAATACAAGTCAAGTAAGTTGTGCTTGTCTTATTAATAACTAGCACATCTACATCAAATTTTCCAAATTATAATATTTTCTTATAAGGTTTCTTATTGTCTCCAATAATTAAAGCATGAAATAATAATTAATAACATATCATTACTCTTTTGATGTCCATGACATCAATGTTACCCCAATGCTCTAAATATTTGGTTATATTTGTTGAAACTTTGTGTTGTTATATATGTCAAAGGATGAACCAACCAGTCTGACGAAGGTTTCATATCAAAAGATAAACTATCAAGTTTAATGAAGAAAGAAGATGAGACTGATGTCAAACATATGAAATTGATAGGTTGAAGTAAGAAGAAATAGAAATTTTTGAATCCATCAGGAAAAGGGTCTCTATGTACAAAGCCATTTTGAATAAATACATAGAGAATAATTGTGGAAGGTCAGGAAGTGCGAAAATCCCACTCAGGCATGGGATATATGTGTGTAAATGCCACCAAGTCAATGGGAATTAGTGCACAAAACCCCACAAAGTTGAATTATCCAAGGAAGCAAGCCGACGCAGTATAAAATATGGTGGTTAGCTTAATAAAAAAACAAGCAAGTTGAGGTGTCATCGAGTAACAGGAATTTCACCCTGTGGACACATCTCTTGAACTAGAAAGAGTGTAAATAAGCAAGATATGGAAGCATTTTAGTAATCTTTGAGTAAGAACTTGAAGATGATAATTTGACTAAGAAAGCTTCTAATTTTTGGGGTATTAATGGCTCGTTGATCACAAAATAATTTTATACAACAGAGTCGAATTGCGGGAAAACAGAAAAGATGAACAACTTGAAGAGAGAAAATTAGAAGTATACCCAAAATTAGGATGTGTGAAAAACATACACAATGAATGACATAGATCGCACAATCACATAAGTGATAGAGTGTTGCAGAATCATAGATATCCAAATATTGCAAGTTGCATAAGTTTTAAGGAAAATACTGTCACATATCATAGACTATTGTGATGCAGATAATAGAAGGTTAAGACACATATCAGATAAGTTAAAATAGTGAAAGATCATAAAGTCACAAATTGCAGATAAGGTAGATTGTAGATTTCATATTTTCTTTTGATACACAAGTATTCTTATGAGAGAGGTGGGAAGAGGAAATGAAAAGGAGTCACAACTTCCTTCCAGATGGTGTTGGTAAATCAAATCAGGGAGGCAGGAAGGGGCAATGAAAGCGAGTCGTGGATTCCTTCCATTTGGTGTTGGTAAGCAATCAGGGAATGGCATAGCTTCCTTCCAATTGAAGCGAGTAAAACAATAAGGGAGTTATAGATTCCTTCTAGTTGGATATAGTAAAACAATCAGGGGTTTGTAGTCTCCTTCCAGTCGTTCCTACTAAATATAATTGGGAGTTGGCACTTCCATTTGGTTGCAGATAAAGAACACAAACAAAGATCTCAATATTTAACAAGTTGTTGTGTAAACATTGCAGGTTGAAGCTTGTGCAAAAGGGACATATATTTGTTCATGTTGGTTCCTGAAGTTCAACAAGTCAATGTTTACATAGATAGAAGTATTTAGAGGTTGTTTCTGATAATTAGCATATTGATACTTTCATATCAGGTTGGTGCCTGAGTGACTTGGTGCTCACATTTTGGAGATTGATGTCTCCCACAAATTTAATCATTGATTCATATGAATGTATATATGTATGTATGTATGTATGTGTGTGTGTGTGTGTGTGTGTGTTTGTGTGTGTGTGTGTGTGTGTGTGTGTGTGTGTGTGTGTGTGCATACATATATATACATACATATATATGCATATATATGTATATACATACAATGTTATTTTCACAGATTTTATGCACAACTATGTCTATTGTTATTTTGGCGGAAAAGTTTTTAATGGTGAAATTTTGTTAAGCTAAAAATAATATAATTTGCGCAATATATTGATTCACCCACCCCCCACCCCCCCTGAGTGTATAATAATTCCAAGAATTGGTATCAGAGCGGGTGTCTTCAGTAATAGTTTGACTACTGAAAGGTTGATCCTTGTGCAGATATGGGCAAGGAGGACGATATATCCACCAACAACGCACCACGATTTGATGGCTAAAATTACACCTTCTTGAGAATAAGAATGGAGGTATATTTACAATCACTTAGAGTAAATATCTAGTGGTCAGTGGTAAATGAATACACAAATCATGAAATAGCTCCTGTTAAACCTAAGGATAGAATATTATATGAGTACAAAAAAATGCAATACTTTGTGTGCTGGAAGATGTTGAATTTACAAAGACCATGTAATGTACCTTATCCAAGGATATTTGGGATAAGATGAAGAGTATGAGGGATATGAAAAAGTTAAAAGGATAAGTTATAAACTTATTTAGCACAGTTTGAAAAACTCCAAATGAAAGAAGAAGAAGATATTACATCCTACTTTCTTTGAGTTGATGAGATTGTGAATTCAATCAAAGGATTGGGAGAAACCATCGAAGAAGAGTTGGTTGTGAAACAAATAATGAGAACTTTTCCATCTCAGTTCGACTTGAAAAGTATCAGTTTTGGAGGATCGAATTAATCTGGATGAGCTGAAGAAGGATAAATTACATGGGATTCTCACAGCATATGAAATTAGGATGGAAAAATAAAATGGCACCAGAAAAGAAGCTTCTTTTAAGGCCACAATAAAATCAAAATGTAGAAAGCATGAAAAAAAGGATCCATATGACATATCAAAGGAAGAAGAATCAAATTTCGTGAGAAAGATAAAAAAGGGGGTGTGGAAAGTATAAAGCTAAGTTACCCTTTAAATGTTTCAAATGTGGTAGAATAGGCCACTTTTCCTCCAAGTATACTTTTAAGGGAACAAGGACAATGACAACGATGAAGAATTAGAGTATCAAGAAAAAATAATGTGTACCAACACAGCAAAGTAGAGAGCAAGAAGAAAAATCCTAAGAAAATGAACATTCTATATTCCAAGGAGGAAAGTAGCTCATCAGAGGTAGAGTACAACCATGATCATTCAAAATAAGTGTTTTTTATGGCCTTAGTTCAATATGAAAACTTAGAAAATGGAAATAACTGCACATCTATCAAAGGGTCGACAGTTAAAGGAACACATGAAATCATATCTTAACCATTAAAGAAGTGGTATTACAGTGGAATTTACATTTCACCTCCGAAGTTTGAAGTAAAACATTAATCTTGCAGCATAGAAGGAACTTCCAAAACTAATACAAGTGTAGAAAATAGACATTCCTATGATGGAATTTGCATGTCCTCATCAAAATATGAAGCAAAATAGAAATCAAGTAGCATAGAAGAAAGATCCAAGTCTAAATATGAAGAGAATGCAAATATTAATTGGGAAGGAGAGTTGATCAGTGCATTGGAAGAATTAAGGAAGTCAAGAAAAAGTAACAAGGAAATAAAGGAACATGGGCATGATGATGATGATGTCATCATCACGCTTTTTCAGGTATTTCTTGTTTTTGGGGTAGTGGGGTCCATCAAAAGTATGCCAATTGGGCATTTGTTGGATGCAAAAGTTAATTCCGCATCCAACGAGCTCTCCCGATCAAAATTTGTGTAAAAACACAGGGAGATATTTCGAAAATACAAACAAAAAAAGTAGTTTTTTTTATGATACCTATCCCCAAATTTATATTAAAAATGTGTTTAAGACCTATATAGTATTTCAAATTTAAATCAATTTCATTGGCTAACACATGATGACATGGAATTTGAATTAGAGTTAAAAGGCCCATTTTGAGTTGAAATTTCCTCTAATGAAGATAGATGAGAGACAGAGAAAATGATTTTGAATAACATTTGGATTGTGCACAAGAAAACAATCAAAAGACTTGAACAAGATAATCATGTGATGAAAAGGTATCTGGAAGAAACAAAGGAGAATAATGGCTTTCTAAGAAACAAATTGCACAAAAGGAAATGGACATTTCACACTTGAAAAATGAAACAGTTTACACAAATCAAAGAAGAGCATAAATATTTCTTGGAGCAGAAACTCAAGCAAAATTCAATAACAACTCAACAATTTTGGAAAAAATAATGAGCAACCAGAGGGCCCTAGATAATAAAGTAGGTCTTGGATATGAAGGCACAAGTGACAAAATTTGTGCCATAAATGAAGATTTCATTCCAAAGAAACAAGTTGCATCTCATAAGAACCTTGATGTATCTATAGAACGAATTAAACTCAAGTATGATAATCCTTCCAGTTACAAAAATAAGTTTCATGCAAAAATAAGTTTCATGCAGTGAGATGTTTGAGATGTAATTATGTTTCCCATGTAGAAAAATATTTCCATACTATAACGTCTATGTGTGAAATGGATTTGGACATAAGGCTCAAAACTGCTCATGAAAAGTGAAGCAACCAAGAAGAACCATTTCATGTAACATGACAAGAAAGTCTGGAGAGAAGAGAAAAGGTTTCCTATGCAAAGTCAAAGAAAATTTGTGCACATCAAGCGATGTGTCAAGAAAAAATCATAGGAGAGTATTTTTGAAGCCACAAGTAACTCTTTCCCATGTTTCTGACCATTAAAAGGTTAAGTAAGATCCTGGAATTCAACATGGTATTCATTAGGAATTCAAGGACTAAGTTAGTGAAGTGTTGTAGTTATAAATCATTTGAAGTTAGTTATCTAATTAATGAGATGTGTATTTGTTCCTATGCAGAAATATGTTTAATTAAAATACATAAAAAAGTAAGAGAAAAGGTACAAATAAGTACTGGTTGGAAACACACAAGGATTGTGCAAAAACGAAATAGAGATTTGTATTATATTCAGATAATGTCATTACAGAATACAAAATGGATCTCTAAAGCTCATGTTGTTAAATTTGAGCATATAGATCTGTAGACAAACACACAACTCACAAAGAAGATCTCACAATTTACTCAACCATTGAAGAATGAAACAGTGCAAAAGGCTTGCAGCTGTGAATGCTTTCATTAATCAAAAAATTAATCCAGATAATAATTACAACAATGTAAAATGGATTTAATAGCCACAAGCAATTCGAATCCACATGAGGAAGTTCGAATTGATGACTCTACTTGACTGTAGGTAACCAAGACTTGTCTAAATCACAATTGGAGTTCTAAAACACAACCAACTGTTACATTTAGTATTAAATAATGGTTAACTGACTGTGGTAGGTGAGAAAAGCGCCCCACATGTGTGCAATTAATTAAACCATTATTTAACTGAATGTAACTGACTCCTAACTTGGCTTGACTAGTCATCAACTGAAGTTAAGGACCCAGTAGTTAACTGTCCTTGTCTAAATCCTAACCGGAGTTTTAAAACACAACCAACTGTTACATTTAGTATTAAATAATGGCTAACTGACTGTGGTAGGTGAGAAAAATGCCCCACATGTGTGCAATTAATTAAACCATTATTTAACTGAATGTAGAGAGCTAGAACTGAATGTAGAGAGCTAGAACTGAATGTAACTGACTCCTAACTTGGCTTGACTAGTCATTAACTGAAGTGAACTGACCTTGGTTGGTTTCGGCACTCCCAGTTTCTTCCTAAATTGTAGGGATTGATCTAGGAGACTCCTAAACTTATGCAATCAAGTGCAATAAGTGGTAGTGAGCCTCAATTAGTGTTCCCCACACTTTGGTAACTGAAACATGTGCCCCAATTAGGTTAAGTTTAACCAATGGTGCTAATGACTATAAATAGACTGGATGGACTCCCGATTTAGACATATGACCAAATTTGGACAAGGGAGGATTAATAATCCTAACACCCCCCTTGAATGCTAACTTGGACAAACTATGGGCCCTGGTAACTAAGACCATAGGTCACCCATTACATCAAGTAAAGTAAAGTAACTGCTCAAAAATAAGGTGCTTGGGGAAAAACCACATGGGAAAAAAAAAACCCTTCTAATTAAGCAGGTAGAATCAGGATCAATGTGGTTCTTCTGTGCATAGGTATCCTGGGGCCTGGCATGTGAACCTCTCCATCATATGTGTGGAGGAATCTTCCTCTTTGGAAGAAGAATGATATGCTCAACTAAATCAGAAATATAGACAGCTGCCGGATGAAGACTGGACCCACGTAGAGCAACTGAAGTCAACTGAAAAGTGAGGAAAGGTTCTTGAGAATTCAGAGAATGTGAAGAACACTCAATAAACTGATATGTTGCAGCCATGAACAGCAAACCATGAGTGGTAAGAACAGCCCCAAGTGTTAGGAGCAAGTGTCCAGGCGGATGCAGAAAATCTTCCTCTTTACTAGTTCTGTGAGAAGATGAGCATGTGATCAATGGTAGAGAAGCACTGGGACTGTTGAGAGCAAATGTTGGAGCTCCATAGTCTGATATAGATTCTGAAATAGATAATGAATCACATAATAAAATATCAGCAACCTCATATGAGGAAACTAACACCAAATCCCCATCAACAGTTTTGAAGAGAAAGTGCGGTACTTGATTTTTCACACCGAAATTGGTGAGAGCAGCTACAAGCATGATTGAATGATTTTGAATTTTAAAATATGAACCAAATAATATTGGATCAGAAATTAAATCAGATCTAAACAGGTTCAAAACAGATCCGAAACTGTGAAATGGAATCAAATCCCCAACAGTAGTTTTGTAGGAGACTTGCAGTACTTGTTTCTTCACACCGTTGATGAGAACAGCTACAAGCGGTACTGAAAGATTATGAATTTGATTTATTAAACCAAGAAATATCAGATCAAATATAAATAAGATCATATTAGATCCAATAAGGTTAATATCAGATTCAAGTAAATGGTTAACCGAGACGGTGGATGCACAGCTTTCTTCTTCTTCAAAATTCTGAATTTTGGTGCATGCAATCCTGCAGGAATTTGCTGGAAAAACTAGATCATGTGGAGCGAATGGATCACTCTGGTAATATGATATTTCTTCCAAAATATCCAAGGTATCACAGATTTTCACACCAGCAGCAACATTAGCGGAAGAAAAATCAAATTTCTCTTCACTTTCGGAAGCAATTACTAGTAAATTTTGCACAGAATTTAAAGGAAAATCACCGGTTAATGTTTGCATGGAAGTGCAGCAGAATTTTTCTTCAATATCAGAGATTCGAATGTCTTCTTCTGTTTCAGAAATATGAGAAGATGAGATATCAGAGATCTCATGAACTTCCGGAGCATCAGGAGAAGGAGTCACTGCATGGAGACTGTCTTCAATTCGAATTGATTGTGTAGAAGTTTCTGCTTCTTCTTCATCTTGAACAACTTCATCAGAGAGAGTGGAGGCCGAGCTTTTTGGATCAAGGATGTTTGTGGTGCTGGATGTGCTCCATGTGCTTCCAAATCCAAATGTTATGTCCAATCTTCTCCAGAGTTCCTTTGGATCTTTAATAGATCTACTGAGGTAGCGCATGCTAGGAGAAAGAGCCAGTTCCATTATTTCAAAAGCTTTATCCTTTTCCTTTAGCCAGTCATTATCACTCTCAAAAGAATTTCTACCGAATCCATTAGACACTAAAAAGAGTTTTTGTCTTCTCAGACATATAGTCATCTTCACCCCCCATTCAAAATAGTCTGAGGATGGGGTGAGAAGAGGAACTGATGAATTCATTTCGAAGTTGTACCTGCAAAACAAAAAAAAATGATCCAGTAGGAGATCTGAGGAGGAGAAGTGCATTGTCTTTCAAGGCTCTGATACCATGTTAAATTTGAGCATATAGATATGTAGACAAACACACAACTCACAAAGAAGATCTCACAATTTACTCAGCCATTGAAGAATGAAATAGTGCAAAAGGCTTGCATCTGTGAATGCTTTCATTAATCAAAAAAGTAATCCAGATAATAATTACAATAATGTAAAATGGCTTTAATAGCCACAAGCAATTCGAATCCACATGAGGAAGTTCGAATTGATGACTCTACTTGACTGTAGGTAACCAAGACTTGTCTAAATCACAATTGGAGTTCTAAAACACAACCAACTGTTACATTTAGTATTAAATAATGGTTAACTGACTGTGGTAGGTGAGAAAAGCGCCCCACATGTGTGTAATTAATTAAACCATTATTTAACTGAATGTAACTGACTCCTAGCTTGGCTTGACTAGTCATCAGCTGAAGTTAAGGACCCAGTAGTTAACTATCCTTGTCTAAATCATAACCGGAGTTTTAAAACACAACCAACTGTTACATTTAGTATTAAATAATGGTTAACTGACTGTGGTAGGTGAGAAAAATGCCCCACATGTGTGCAATTAATTAAACCATTATTTAACTGAATGTAGAGAGCTAGAACTGAATGTAACTGACTCCTAACTTGGCTTGACTAGTCATTAACTGAAGTGAACTGACCTTGGTTGGTTTCAGCACTCCCAGTTGCTTCCTAAATTGTAGGGATTGATCTAGGAGACTCCTAAACTTATGCAATCAAGTGCAATAAGTGGCAGTGAGCCTCAATTAGTGTTCCCCACACTTTGGTAACTGAAACATGTGCCCCAATTAGGTCAAGTTTAACCAATGGTACTAATGACTATAAATAGACTGGATGGACTCCCGATTTAGACATATAACCAAATTTGGACAAGGGAGGATTAATAATCCTAACACATGTTACATAATGAGTCAATTCTACTCCTCTCCCTATAGTGCCTTACTTTGGAATTTCATATTCATTTCTATAAACAGTTTCCAAATACCTGTTACTTTTGTATTTGGTTCATCATTATGCATACAGAATGAACTAGAGGAGTTTTTGCAGTGATAGCTTAGAGAATGAACTAGTAAATACCACAAAATGAACCCTTTTCAGTGCCACTAACTCTATTTAGAGATAGGTAACCCTTTCTCACCATATAAAGGTCGAAGGAAGTATGAATTTATAATAAGTTGAAATGTCCCAATTATTAAGTATGATTTAAGTATTATCACAATATGATCCTCTAGTATGGGGTAGATAATGAGTCATTCCTAATCCTCTCCATATAAATACATGTTCAATTGTCTCAATTAATAAGTATGATCATAGTATGATCCTTTAGGATGGGGTAGATAATGAGTCAGTCCTACTCCTCTCCCTATAGTACCTAACTTTGGAATTTCATATTTAGTTCTATAAATAGTTTCCAAATACCTGTTAGTTTTGTACTTGGTTCATCATTATGCATAGAGAATCAACTAGAGGAGGTTCTTTAATGATAGCTTAGAGAATGAACTAGTAAATATTGTGAAATTAACCTTTTTCAGTGCCACTAACTCATGATTTAGAGCTAGGTAACAATTTCTCACCATACAAAGGACGGAGGAAGTTCGAATTTCTAATAAGTTGAATTGTCTCAATTAATAAGTATGATATAAGTATGATCATAGTATGATCCTCTAGGATGTGATAGATAATCAGTCGGTCCTACTTCTCTCCATATAATGGGTCTCAAAATACATGTTTACTTTTGAGTATCATGGTTAAATGGAAATTTATAGTGGTTATACAACTATCGTTGTGAATATCTATAGTAGACACGGGAGTGCAACCATTATTAATGATAAGAAAAAATAAAAATAATAATTCATGTAGTTTTCATAAGAGTAACCACCTGTTTGAGGAACTGAGTGGAACATATCCAATATTTTATAAACATGGATGAAAATCCCCTTGAGTTTATTTTGTAAAAGAAACAATATCCCCCCCTTATGTTAAATATCCTAAGGTGGGAAATATTGTTTCCTAATATTTCCCCCTAATATTTGATAAACGTGGATGGAAACCCCATTGAGTTTATTTTGGAAAGGAAACAATATGAGCACCTAAACAAGATAAATCATCTTAAATATTTTCCTTCTATAAATATCAAATGATGACATACCCATTCCTCGTAATAAATGTGATGGTTAGTCTTTGCTTCTACTTTTGAGAACATTCCCAATGTTGACAAAGAGTGTCTAATCCCATGAAACCAATGACTTTGAAGAAAACCAGGATGAACTATATCGCTAATAGAAATTTCAAGGATGTTCTCAAAGTGTAAAAGAAACTTAGGTGCAAGAGACCTAAAATGGGAAACCTAAAAACTAGAATGAATCTCTTGTAAATTTCATCCCTGGTAATGACATCTTGGGGGGGAATAATATAAGGAGGAGCTTGAACATGAGAGAATATTGAGCCCTTAAACCATGTCAAACATCTCAATACAGCATTCCAAACGTAACTCTTGAGTGTTAGATCCATATTTTAAGGCTAGATCTATGCGTCTTTCTAATATATATATATATACACCCCTTTTCAAGTTGGAATATCCTCAAATGTGATGCATGTTTTCCTCATATATTCCATAAGACTCCCACAAAACCCTTATGAGGATGGGTGTTTCTTCTTATCCTTTTGGGTGCCTATCTGTTTTAAAATGATCCTTATACTAAAATTACAAATGGGGTTACGATTTAACTTCAAACATCTAGAGATTTCCCTTTTCAAATTGCCCGGATTAGAGGAAATTTCAACTCAAAATGGGCCTTTTAACTTTAACTCAAATTCCATGTCATCATGTGTTAGCCAATGAAATTGCTTTAAATTCGAAATACCGTATAGGTCTTAAACACTTTTTTAATATAAATTTGGGGATAGGTATCATAAAAAAAAACTACTTTTTTTGTTTGTATTTTCGACATATCTCCTCGTGTTTTTACTCAAATTTTGATTGGGAGAGCCCATTGGATGCAGAATTAAATTCTGCATCCAACGAGCTCTCCCAATCGAAATTTGAGTAAAAACACTGGGAAATATGTCGAAAATACAAACAAAAAAGTAGTTTTTTTCTTTTCTTCCTCCAAAAGTAATAAATATTATTTTATTATTTTAACTATTATTTTATTAATTTTTTTTAGGAGGCCCATTTTGAGTTGAAATTTCCTCTAATAAAACCATTTGAGAGATGTCCAAGAAGAGTGCTCATAATAGCCCAGAACAAGGCTGAAATACCAATCAATTAACAACAATTATGTTGGAATTCTTATTTATACTGAGAGGGGGTTGAACCAGTATATAGCGAAAATTATACAATTTTTCACTTAACAAATTATAATTCAATAGTAAAAGACACCAATGCGCAAATAATATGTAAAATAACTTTGTATATCAATATATATACATAAATTTGATTACATAGATAGGAGACACCAATCTTCAAGATGTGAGCACCAACTCACTCAAACGCCAATCTGATTGGGACACCAATCCTACATGCAAGCACCAACTTGTTGATTACAGCCACCAACCTATAAGGACTTCAATCCTCTATGCAAACACCAACGTGTTGACTTTATGCACTTAACTGAGAGGACACAAATCCTTTTGTGTAAGAACCTACTTGTTGTGTTTAGGAATCAACCTTACTGGAGACTACAATCTCCATTCCTTTTTCTTCAGCACCAACTGATGTTGGGCTTAGGGCAGACCCGGGTTCTTATCCTTTTATATTCGCGCCAACAAACAGACCCACAGTGTTGGCCCTTTCGGAAACAACCTGCGAACAGGTTGCAGTCTCACCCGAAACAGCTATGGGGTGCCGTAGAATCAGGTTTCTGCAGGCGAAAGAGGGATATTACTGTACCTTTAGCCTTAACAAAGAATAATTATGCAATACAAAGCTTTGACATTCACTTAAATAGCTTTGCAGTTTAGATAAAAAGACAGTTTCTTGCTTAACCCTTAACTGAGAATTCACAGCGAAGTTAATACTTAGCAATGTATCTTACTTATCATTCATCTACTTATCAAATTCATAAAAACATAACAGGAACACAATAAAAAGAACCACCACAACACAAGATATACATGGTTCACCCCCAGTGTAGGGGCTACATCCACAGAACTATGTTTATATTCAACAATGTACAAAACACACAGTTCTAATCTGCGCACTCAGCTGCAAATCTTCTCAACAACCCAAAACTGCGCACTTAGCTGCAGAACCTTTCTTCAAACCCTCTATGCACTCAGCTGCAGAGGTCGTCCACGCACTCAACTGGGACTTAACCTTAAAAACCCAAAAATAGACCTTAGCTTCTTTGCATCACATCATTCTCATAACAAAAATTGTACTTGACTGCTTTACATAAGTGCCTATTTATACAAGTGCACTATTACAATACCATGGGCTTAAACCATGGGCCTAAACCATGGGCTTAAACCATGGGTCATTTACAAAAAGAGGGGCTTCGACCAAACCTCGAAGCCCCTAATACTATTTTGGACTGCAACTCCGCTTACAAGCTTCGCACCAAAACCACAGAGTTTCCAAAGTTAAGGACCTTTAAGGTCCGAACCCCAATAGGCCCCTAAGACTCACTAGTGTCCCATCCCGGGACACTCTGTTGCTTTTCTGGTGGAAGAATCTTGTTGGAAAAGATAGTAAATTGCTTGTTGAGGTTACGCATGATATCTTCGGCTACTTACTCCTTCTCCACTATCTCCTGCAATGTTGTTGTCTATGCTTCGTTGGCCTTTTCTTGCGCAAACGCATCATACTCCTTCAAGACCTTGAGCTGGCTATCTACAGCAGTGCTCAAATCCAAGGCCTCGTTGATAAGGGGCTGCATAGATTTCACCAACAGCATTTCTTTCCTTTTGCACGACTCAATTTCTTGCTGGAGCTCATTGCTATGCTTTACCTTAAGCATCTTTTGCATAGGAGGCAATGTCTTGATTTCTGCTTTTACTGCATCCAGCTCTATCTGTCGCTGCTTGATAGTTTCTTGCAGCTTTTCTACTTCTGGGTTGTCCTGCAAGTTTGCCTAGGCCTCGACACTTTCATCTAGTATCTTTGATGCACTGCTCACAAGATATGAGATATTTGTTGCTGAGGCATGAATATCTCTGCGACGTTGTTCCCTGACCTCTGGTGGACTCTCCGGAATGATGCAAAGCTGAAGCTCCGCAATTTGAGCCTCATGTTCTACTTTCATCTTCTCTATCAGGATTTGAGACTATTGTGCATAGTCTTTCAGCTTGACGATTCTTTTCTCTGGTTCTTCTTCAGCCTACATGTCAAAGTCAGGGAGACTTCGACACGCCTCATCCAACACTCGCGCTAGTGTAGCCCGCTTGTTTTATGCTTCCCTCTTCTTCTGTTCAGCTTCTTCCAACTGCGCTGTGAGGCTCTCACTCTACTTCATGGCATTTTCTAACTACATGTGTGAGTAGCTGTCTCATTCTTGGATCTCCTTCATGAGTGCCAATTGACACAGATGCAGCTCCGGCATAGACAACTTGGTGTAATCTATTTCAACTGTCATGCTCATCTGTGATCGAGATGTTGCGTCAGTTATTATAAGGGCTGCACTTGGTACTTTCCCTCTATTGTTTCTTGCTATCCATGTGGAAATTGAACCCAGTGATAGATTAATTTTACTCACAACAATTAACAATTGATCATGCAAAATCACTCACAAAAGAGACTAAAATTGGAGCTGAACACTAAACTGTATTAACTCAGTGTACAATAGCCAACCCTGTAACATAATAGGTTGCCGAATAAATAAAATACATCAGGGATTCGAATGCATGAGGAGCAATTCGAATCTAGCATAAAGCAGGCTTACTAAAAATAAGCAAATCCCCCATAGGTGTAAAAAGTTGATCCCAAATCTGTCATGGAGCTCACGAATTGGAAAAATGGCTTAGGCAAGCTAAAGAGTGGTGGAATGGTAGCTCATACATGCTTTTTCAAGGAGAAAAGAGTGGAGGATGAAGAGGACAAAAAGCTAGTTCACCTCACCTAGTCTATCTTTTCCATTTGCCTTAAAACACTGAAAAAGCAGGGAATAAAGCAGAAAAAGCAGAAGGGCGCCTAGGAGGCCAGAAATAAAGAAGATTTGATTCCTTGGGCTTTCCCATGCGCTACATGAGTCAAATAAGGAAATTTTGACCACTATGGATAGGTAAAAGACAACTTTCACAAGGTGGGACACATGAACTAGGCTAATAAGACAAAAATAATTAAATTAATGTATAAGTGGGTAAACTATGGGTTGATTATTCTAACACCCCCCCTTAAGCCTGACTTATGAGTAATATATTAGAAAATTATAGGGCCTAGCAACAAGTCTTTGTCACCCTTTACATACTGCATGTCCATTTAAACAAGGAAAGAGGCAAAACCAACTTGGGAAAATCCTCCCTTAAACATGGACTGTAAACAAAATTTGGAATCTTGTATTCACTCATGCTTCACAGCATGATCAACAGTCCCCAGCAGTGATTTGAGATTGCTGAAGGTCTTCTCACAAAATGCTTTGATGAAGATATCAGCTACTTGTTCTGAAGATGAACAGAAGAGTAGGTGAATGGTGCCATCATGCACAAGTTCTCTGATGTAGTGCATATGGATATCAATGTGTCTAGTTCTCTGCTTCTGAACTGGATCTTTGCAGATTCAAATGGTACTCTAGTTATCATAGTAGATGGTAGTTGAGTACTCTGGTTCAAAACCACACTCTCCAAGTAAACCCTGCAACCATAAACATTGAGTTGCTGCATTAACAACTCCTCTGTACTCTGCTTCTGTAGATGAGAGTGCAATGGCACTCTGTTTCTTGCTTGACCAGCTGATTGGCCCTTTTGCAAGCATGAACACATATCCTGATGTGGACTTTCTATCTGTGCTATCACCTGCCCAATCACTGTCAGTAAATCCAATCAAATCAAGATCAGATTTTGCGTTATAGAAGATCCCATGTGTCCTTGTTCCCTGAACAAAGTTAAGGATCCTTTTGGCTGCTTTCCAATGGATCTCATGAGGCTGATCCATGTATCTAGAAGCCACACTTACTGCATAACAAAGATCAGGTCTAGTATTTGTTAGATACAACAAACATCCAATCAATTTCCTATACAGTGTATTGTTTACCATAGGTGAAGAATCAGCTTCTTCAAGCTTCACTTCTGAAAGGAAAGGAGCTTTGCTTGCTTTGCAATCCTTCATTCTGAATTTGTTCAGCAATTCCAAGGCATATTTGGACTGGTGCACCTTGATTCCAGCTTTGGTTTGAGCAATCTCAAGCCCCAAAAATTGACTTAAGAGCCCCAAATCTGTCATGGAGAAGGCTTGGTTCATAGCACCCTTTAAGGAAGCAATCTCAGCCTTTGAGCTTCCTGTAATGAGGAGCTCATCAACATATAACACAATGATCATTAATGAACCATTAACTAACTTGAAATAGACATTTGGATATGATTTGCACCGAACAAAATTCAGTGATAGCAAGAAGCTATCAATCTCGGCATACCAAGCCCTAGGGGCTTGCTTTAGCCCATACAATGACTTTCTCAACCTGCACACAAGAGAAGGGTTAGTAGAAAAACCTTGAGGCTGCTGCATATATATCTCCTTAGTGAGATCTCCATTCAAGAAGGCACATTTTACATCCATGTGATGTACCTCCCATTGCCTTGAGGCTGCAATGGCTAGAGCTAGCCTGATGGAATCCATGTTTGCCACTGGGGAAAAGGTCTCATTGTAATCTATTCCATGAACCTATGAGTATCCCTTGGATAGCAATCTGGAATTTTACTTCAGTGGTGAACCATCAGCAGAAAATTTGGTCTTATAGACCCACTTACACTGGACTAACTTTCTCCCTGGAGGAAGATCCACTAGCTCCCATGTGTTGCTCTTCTGGAGTGAGATGAACTCTTCCTTCATGGCTATTTTCCATCTTGGATCTCCTGCTGCTTCTTCATATGTTTGAGTATCATACTCCACCATCAAATATCATTTTTCAGCAAACATAGGATCCTTCATGCACAGACCACTCTCAAATTGAGATCTAGTCCTCCTTGGGTCATTGGGATCCCCAGCTAGCTCTCCTGCTGCATGTAGTGTCTTGGCTTCCCATTTTGTCCTTGTAGGGATTTTAGGGTATGAAATAAACTCATATCCATCAGACAAATCAGAATCAGCATGTTCAACAAACTCTTTACTTACTTCTTAAGGTTCAGGTGGTGAAGAGGCTTCACCAACTTCCACTGCTGCAAGGGGTTCTTCTTCAAACTGAACACACCTTTCGATGAAGGCTTTGTTTGTGCTCAAATTTATCAACTTGTACCCTTTTTAATCTTTAGAGTATCCAACAAAAAGACACTCTTGGCTTTGGGGCTGCAAAGCCTTCCTCTTCTCTGTTGGAATTCTAGCCCAAGCCTTTGATCCAAAAATCCTGAAATGGGTCACATCTGGCTTGTGCCCACTCCATGCTTCGAAGGGAGTCATACCATCAAGCTATTTATGAGGCACCTTATTCTAGATATAGGATGCATAGTTTATAGCCTCGGCCCAAAACTTTGGTGGTAAAGTCTTAGCCTCCATCATACAGGTTGCCATCTCCTTCAGTGATCTGTTCTTTCTCAGCAACACCATTTTGCTGTGGTTTGTAAGGGATTGAATGTTGCATCTGAACACCTGCATATTTACAATATTGAATGAACTCAGACTTGATATACTCACCACCATTGTCAAATCTGAGGATCTTGAGTCTCCTCCCATACTGGTTTTCAACTAAGGCCTTAAAGACTTTGAAGAGGTCAAAAACTTCAGACTTATGATTCAAGAAGTAAAACCAACAATAATTGGAAAATTCATCTATGAAGGTGAATGAATATTTGGATTTACTCATTGACATATGAGGAAATGGACCATCAACATCACTGTGGATCAATTCAAGAGGTGCAGAGGTTCTCTCATGACTAGCTCTCTCAAATTTATGCTCTGGGTGTTTTCCTAGGATGCAACCTTGACATACTCCTTTGGAAAACTTAATCTTTGGTAACCCTATGACCATTTCTTTTTCACTAATATCAGAAAGATACTTGTAATTTAGGTGGCCAAATCTTTCATGCCAAAGCTTTCTTGCTTCATTAGCATAAATCAGAAGAGCAGAGGGGTTTGAGTAGGGTAGGAAGTGTGAGAACATGTATACCTTTTGAGCATGATTTGCAACTCCTTTTGCAATGACTCTACCACTTGAGATTTATGTGATCTCAACTTCATCAGGGGAGAATATGACTTTCTTAGGAGACCCAGTGTGGGTCATCTAGTACACTGACAAGAGGTTGGAGGCAAGACCAGGCACATACAAGACATTGCTGAACTGACCATGATCAAAATCAATCCTCCCTTTGCCTAAACTTTCAGTGAGAGAGTCATCTCCCAGTACTATAGGTGGCTCTTTCGACATGTCAAGTGAGGAGAAGGCCTCCTTGGTCAAAACCATGTGTCTTGAAGCTCCAGAATCAATGATAAAACTGGGTGAGCTTGATGTGCCAGCAACCAATGCATGAACTCTCTCTCTCTCATCTGAACTTGATCCTCCTTCTCTCTTCTTTGAGCTTTCTGGAAGGGAGATGCCATTCTTCTCCAGGAGTTGGGTCAGCATGTCTATTTGCTTCTTCATACAAGAGCTTTTAGTGTGATTTCCCTTATTGCAGTATGCGCACTTGCTCATTTCACCTTTGTTTTTCTTCTTCTGGTAGTTCTTCTTGGAACCTTGTGGCTCCTCTGGAGACTGTTTCTTGTCTCTCTTTTGCTCAGGTGGATTTTTAGCTTTCTTTTTACTTTTTGAATCCACCTTCGAATCTCCAGCAATCAAAGCTTGATCTTTGGATGGTTGATGGTGCCCATCATCACCAGCTTGTCCTGTTCTTGTGTGAGAGATTCCATCAAATCTGCAAGGCTAAGCATCTTCCAGGTTCAAGCTGTCAGTTTTGTGGCATAGAAGGTCGAAACAAAAATTGAATAGTCAGGGCCTAGCTTTGAGAGGATGGCCAGGATGAGCTAATCATCTTTCTTTTCGATCCCACACTGTTTCAGCTGCAAAACTAGTGCTTTGAACTTGGAGAAATATAGCTGCAGGGATTCAAAGCTATTTGGACTCAGAGAAATCAGCTCATTTTCGATTTGATGTCCCCTCATCTCATCTGTCTTTTTAAAAAGATCAGAAATCTTCTCCCATACTTCATTCGGTGATGTCAATCCATCAAGATGGAAAAGGAGGTCTCTGGAAATACTCAGACACAGGAGACCATAGGCCTCATCCCTCCTGTTGTGCCATTTAATCTTCTCTACAGCTACATTGGGCTCTGCTTCTATTTCCATAGTCACCCTGTAGAGGCCTTTCACTCTCAACAGTATCTCCATCTCTACTTTCCATTCAAATAAATTGAAGGGAGTCAAGATAGTTTTCTGTGATTGATCCATAGCTTAGAAAATATGTCCCGACTGTCAGTAGAAGGCTCCCAGTCACTGATGTCGAACCTGCAAAACAATTTTTGAAGGAGAGAAAACAATCTACAATGGCTCTGATACCATGTGGAAATTGAACCCAGTGATAGATTAATTTTACTCACAACAATTAACAATTGATCATGCAAAATCACTCACAAAAGAGACTGAAATTGGAGCTGAACACTAAACTGTATTAACTCAATGTATAATAGCCAACCCTGTAACATAATAGGTTGCTGAATAAATAAAATACATCAGGGATTTGAATGCATGAGGAGCAATTCGAATCTAGCATAAAGCAGGCTTACTAAAAATAAGCAAATCCCCCATAGGTGTAAAAAGATGATCCCAAATCTATCATGGAGCTCATGAATTGGAAAAATGGCTTAGGCAAGCTAAAGAGTGGTGGAATGGAAGCTCATACATGCTTTTGCAAGGAGAAAACAGTGGAGGATGAAGAGGATAAAAAACTAGTTCACCTCACCTAGTCTAGCTTTTCCATTTGCCTGAAAACACTGAAAAAGCAGAAAAAGCAGAAGGGCGCCTAGGAGGCCAAGAATAAAGTAGATTTGATTCCTTGGGCTTTCCCATGCGCTACATGAGTCAAATAAGGAAATTTTTACCACTATGGATAGGTAAAAGACAACTTGCACAAGGTGGGACACATGAACTAGGCTAATAAGACAAAAATAATTAAATTAATGTCTAAGTGGGTAAACTATGGGTTGATTATTATAACAGGCCATTGCCTCATAACTGGCTGCATGCCTACTAGGGAAATACTTGCTGTGGTGCCAATCATTGATCTTTCTGCTAACGCCTTAAGTTCTTCAATTCGGTGCACTACGCCAGTGAGCGCATCAAGGTGTGTAGCTGCAAAGTCTGTCCATTTGTTGGTTAATACTTCTATGGACTTCGTCAGAGCTTGATCAAGCACTTCAATTGTCACGTCAGGCTCTTCGACGATATTCTTGCCCTTCGATGCCTTAGCTTTCTTTCTGGGCTGAGGCTTAGTCACTTCCTTCGCTTCGAGAGACTTGCGCTTATCTGGGCAATTGGGGTCTGAGATGGTTTTGACTGATTCTTCTTTTTCTTCATCAACTCCGTCATCTCCACCCTGGTCATCTTCACTCTGCTGCGATTCACTTTGTTCTTCTCTTTCTTCTGGTGGGTCACTCTGCGGCGGCTGACTAGGACCTGTGCCCACATATGTTACTAAAGGAACTGGTATGTTGGGCTTTGTCCCTACATCCTTAATCCATTCAGCCGGCCACTGCTGAACTACTACGAGGATGTATTCCTGGTTCACCATGTATGGCAACTTCCAACATGTATGCTTGTTATCTGCGCGGGCCTGGATGAAGACATTGTGCATGTCAGCCTTGAAATTGGCCACTCCAGCATATTGAGAGAATAGCTCATTACTGAGTTGCGGAATTTTTAGGATCTCATATGAAATACTCATGGAGTAGAAGTTGAACACGTAGTTCATCATCTGCTGTAAGGCCTTATCTTGTGAAACCCAAAGAGATGCATACCTTGTTGCGCCAGGCATCTCCGGAGGCACATCAACAAACTGTGCCTCGGTAGGTTCTCTCCATCCTACCAGTGCAATAAGCACTAAAAACCATGAGTAATGAAAGGGTCTACCTTTCTCCTGCACATCGCAGACATCTTCAAGGAATTCCCTAGCGATGTACTCTGCCCATTTGTAACTGTAGCCTTCGGCACAGTTCGCAGCAATACTGACAATCGGGACAGGTACTTCATTCGGTCTGCACTTCCACATTAATTTGCATGCTAGGAGCTCTGTGGCCAAGCGAATGTTTTGGTGCCGAATTGTCAAGGTTTGATACCCTCGCTTTCATTTGGTTAAGCCGAAGCAGTCCTTCATGTGTTGCGCCAGCTTCGTATCTTCGTGTTTTCCTACAAATTCAATCCCAGGATCAGGCCCTTCCTTCAGCAAGCCTGTGATCCTAAGAATTAGCTCTCCATCAATAGCTATTTTCTGGCTTCCTATCCATAGGTGCCCATCATTGACCAACGCCAATAGCTCCTTGACCACCACGATAACCTGCGTGCTACGACCAAAGTGGGGGACATTTAGCATCTTCAACAAGTTGACTTGCTCCAAGCCAGCAGCCCACTATTTCACTTCCAGTAATGTCGTACTGGCCTCCAGATAATGGACAGAGTGCAAGTATTTCCCAGGTGCAAAATATGGAAATTTCCCACGATCATTCATATCGTGGTCTGCGTAATTGAGCCAGTCTATTTTTCCTGTCATCGTTCGGACCAATTGCACACCCTGTGGCAGCGAAGGGGTGCGTAACGTGAACTTGGCTGTCAGCCGAGGTGGGTGAACTCCTGGTCGAACAGGTGGAAGATATGGTTGATGCTGCGATGCAACGTTCTCATCCTCACCGAAGTCTTCAAAACCTTCAGGTGGGAGCTCTGCCGAACCAGGAGGATTCATCTCGGAATCCTCTGGTGTCTTTCCTGATGGCTTATGCCTCTCTTCGTTCCGCTTAGAGAAAAATTCTGCCTTAAATTTCTTTCTGGTTGATCATGTCTACATTGGTTGATTCGTCGCTGGGGGAGTCTCTTCACGAGGTATGAATGCAGGTGGGTTTCTCATAAGGTTCTGTAAACCCCTCTGTCTGAATTCTCTCAACAATTCCTGGACTTCGCAATCAACTAACATGGACTCAACTCAAGAAAATGTGTAATACAAAATTCGTAGGTCTGGGTGTCTTCTTATAGAATCCAACGACCAAATCTACCATAACTGTGCATTAAAGACACCAAACCTGACAGAGCAGCTGTAGATCTTGTCCAAACGGCGCTAGATTTCCCAAAATCTCATCATTACAGGCAGTTAATGCAGTTAACGTACCGACGCCGCCAAATCTGATTTTTTCCAATGGTCACATTTTAAGCTTTGACACACCTTTCTTCTTCGGCACAACCACTAACTTCAGCTTCGCCATGCTAAGGACCTTCGACACATCCTAACACAAGCTTCAACAGAACTTTGAACTTCGACCCACGACAGAATTTCTTCCACAACCTTCGACACTTCATAAATTTTCCAACAATCTGCCAAAGCTCTCTGAGAATACCTTCATTATAGTCTAGTACCCAATTTCAACTACTTTTGGTACTTAGACTCTTCTTCTCACTATTACTTCTGATCAGGGGGTACAAGCCTGTCCATGTACTTCTTAATCTACTTCTATTCACCATAGAGGGAAAAATTTCTCCATTTAATTTAGCTAACTGAACTGCACCACCATCAGTAACTTTCTGAACTATGTATGGCCCTTTCCAATGTGTCTTGAACTTACCTGGGAACTTCATGAATTGACTGTCATACAAGAGCACAAGATCACCATTCTAGAAATGCTTCTTCTTAATGTGTCTATCATGCCATGCTTTTTCTCTAGCTTTCTGTACTTGCTGCTGGAAACCTGCAATGAATCTGTCTTCTTCTAGTTCTAGTATCTTTGCCAACCTTTCATTCAACAGGGCTGGGTCCTCCATCTCTGTGAAGGCAGGTATTCTGAGGCTAGGAACAATGTACTCCATGGGCATAACTGCTTCTTGTCCATATACCAGCCTAAAAGGTGTGTGTCCTGTCAACTTTTTGCAAGTGGTTCTATAAGCCCATAATACTGTTGGAATTCTAAGATCCCAATCATTTCTATTAACATTGCAAACCTTCGTCAGAGCGTGCTCAAGAATCTTGTTAAAGGCTTCGACAGTTCCATTTGCTTGAGGATGGTAGGAAGTACTCTTCTAATGATATACTTGAAATTCTTTGGTCAATGCTTCAATAGTCTTATTCAGAAAATGTGATCCTTGATCACTCATAAGAATTCTAGGACACCCAAACCTCGACAAGATATTATCGAATATGAACTTCGCAGCTGCAGCAGTGCTACAGTCCTTGACATGTTGAGCTTTGGCCCAACGAGTAAGGTAATCAGTTGTTGTAATAATGTATCTTGCTCCAGATTTCTTTGCAGGAGGATTGATTGGTCCAACAAAATCAATAGCCCATTTGTCAAATGCTTGTAAAGTTACCTATGGAACCAGAGGCATCTCATCCCTCTTGGATGGTTTTCCTGTCCTCTGACAGATATCACAGTTGTGGAAATACTCTCTTGCATCCTTATGAATCGTAGGCCACCACAATCCAGCCGTCAGAATCTTCTGCGCTGTAGCTTTTCCTGCATAATGACCTCCTGCTGCTCCAGAATGTGCCTCAGTCAAAATCAATGGATTTTCATGCTCCAGGACACATCTGCGCAGTATCTCATCTGGTCCCATCTTATATAGCTACCCTGCTATCAAGGTAAAGTCATCTGCTCTAACCACCAGCTGCTTCTTCTGTTGTGTTGTCATCTCCGAGGGTGTAAAACCTGTAGACAAGTACTGAACAATATCCTAAAAAATAGTCATCAACCATCTAGATGGAAAACAACTGGGCATCAAGAAGACCTTCGTCCAAACTAGTAGGCTCTTCTCCTGACTCGAGCCTCGACAAGTGGTCAAGCCCCAGGTTAAGTCTTCTTGGCTTAACTATGATCTCAAAGTCTTTAATACTCCAATATATTAATCTCCATAGCACACTATGAATCCTTAAAAAATATGACTCCTAACCAGTTTGACCCCTTACATTCCTACCCCATAACACACTATGACTACTAAACTCTAGGACCTCAAACACACCATAACACCTAACACACTAACCCCTTTATGACCCTTAACACCCTAAAATAGTGACCCTTAACTATTATAGAATGTAAATACAATCGATTCTCTTGATGATATCAAACTTATCAACTATGGTTGACTCATGGCTTAACCATATTGACCATGGATGGCTATATAGACCTCATAGTCAGTCATATTAATATTAACTATAATTAACTATATCCACTGTATTGATCATGGTTAACCATATTGACTATGGTAATTTTATGATAATTGTCTACAATTGACCATATTTATCATGGTTAAGTATGGCTAAAAACATTGCTCATGGTTGGAACTATTGACAATCCATGATGATTAGGAATTAGTGGTTAAGGAGTCAAATATTTAGGGGTTTGTGTATATTAGTTATTTGTTAGAAGGGTAGTGTGTTATATGTCAATGGATAAGTGGGTTAGGGGACAATGGCTAATGGGTTAGTAGGTGAATATGTTAGGGGTCAATGGTGGGTGGGTTAATTGGCAGGAGTTGGGGGTTAAGGGGTTACTGGGCACTAATGAGTGGGTTAGTAATTAAGTGGATTATGAGTTAATGGGTTACGGGTTAATGAATTATTATTTATGGGTTTAGTGGTTAGTATTTAATAGGTTAGTGGGTCAAAAAAACAATAATATGCTAACCCTAACCTATAACCCACTAACGATTACTATAAACCCCTAACCCTTAAGCTATTATCCATTAAATCTATCATTATTAATAATTAACCTACTACCCCTATCTTACTAACTCGCTAACCAATAACCACTAAAATATGTCCCACTCACCTAATAACCCTTAATTCACTAACTCCAATCTCACTTAACCCTTAGGATTTTAGTGTATAACCAATTGCATCTTAAATTAAAGTCTTTAAGGATGTTTTTTATAGAGTTTTTACTTGTGTATTCAAGAGAGCCTTATATCCAAATTATGTTCAGGATGAAATGAAATAGTCATTAACATAGACATATAGTGAAAATTAAATTCAATTACCACAAAATCGGTGAAAAGCATTGTACATATACAATTAGCTAAAATGTTGGTACTTACCTATGAGAAAAGGTGTGTTAGCAAATCTCACAATAAAAGGTTGAGACTACATTTTTATAATAATGCCAAAAATACCCTAAAATACAAAAACCATAACCCTCACATGAATGTGTACAAACCAAGTTGTACTATATGGAAAAAAGGGAACCCTGTTAAGACCATAACTAACTCACTAACCACTAAAATCCGACCCACTCACCTAGTAACTCTTAACCCACTACCACAATATCACATAACCCTTAGGAGTTTAGTGTATAACTAATTTCATCTTAAAAATGTCTTTAACAATGGTCTTGATATAATCTTTACTTATGTCTTTAAAAGAGATGAGAATGAAATGAAATAGTCATTAATATAGAGATATAGTAAAGATAAAATTCAATTACCCACAAAATTGGTGAAAAGCATTGTACATATACAATTAGCTAAAATGGTGTTACTTCCCTATGAGAAAAGATGTGGTTGCAAATCTTACAATAAGAGGTTGAAACTACATTTTATAATAATGTCAAAAATACCCTAAAAAACTAAAACTCTGAATAAACAAAAACCCTAACCTTAACATGAATTTAGAAATAAATGTATCCAAACAAACTTGTCCTATATGAAGGAAAAAAAATTTTGTTAAAACCATAACTTCATATTATTCTCTTTTTGTTTCATTACCTCATTTTAAAGAAAATCTTCAACTAAATCCACCATTCTTTTAAAAACATTGAAATTACTTAAAATAGTTTAAAACAATAAAAATTGTGTCAAAATTTCAAAATCCAAAAACTATCAATATCAGCATCATTACATTGTATAAATGACCAAAAAGACCATCTAAACCAATGTTACATCAAATATTTAATGAAGTCTTCTATTAAAAACTATCATCCAATTCTAATCCTACTATAATCATAATTACCATCCAATTCTAAACCATTGTGGTCTGAAATATTTGTTTGATCAACCAAATCTAAATGTTAGGAAAGCTAGATGGATGGTGTTTCTATTTGAGTTTGATTTTGAAATAAAGCACATAAAAGGGAAAGAAAATAAAGTTGATGATGCACTCAGCAGGAAGGTGCATGAAATGCATGTGGCATCTCTTAGTATTTGCCAGCCAGATTTGAGACAGTAGATTATTAATCATACTGCTGAAGATGAAATGTATGTGCAGATAAAGGACAAATTGCAACAGCAAAATTTTGAGAAGAGGTATGAGGGATATAAATTGGAAGAAGATGGAATTCTTACTTATAAGAACAGAATTTATATTCCAAATGTAGTAGATTTGAGGAGCGTTGTTATGGATGAAATCCATCAAGCTCCATATTATGGTCACCTAGGATACCAGAAGACAATTGCTAATACCAAAAAGCAATATTTTTGGCCAGGAATGAAGAAGGACATTATTGAGTGTATTTCTAAGTGCATGAAGTGTCAGCAAGTGAAGATTGAGCATCAACACCCAGCAGGTTTGTTGCGGCCTTTTCCAGTTCCAGAATGGAAATGGGAATTTGTTTCCATGGATTTTATTACAGGATTACCAATGACTTGGAGACAACATGATTCCATCATGGTTGTGGTGGACAAGTTAACAAAGGCATCACATTTTATATCAGTCAAGTCCACGTATAATACTGATGCCATTGCAAAAATATTCATGAAGGAGATTTTCAGATTGCATGGATTTCCTAAGGCAATAGTTTCGGACAAGGATCCTAAGTTCACTTCCAATTTTTGGAAGGGTTTGTTTGCATATTTGGGTACAAAGATGAACTTCAGCACTGCCTACCATCCTCGGGTTGATGGGAAAACAGAGAAGGTGAATCAGGTGCTTGAAGACATGCTTCACATGTATGTGATGGAAAAACTATCCAAGTGGGAAGATTATTTACACTTGATAGAGTTTGGTTATAACAATGGACATCAAGCATCTTTGGGAATGAGTCCATATGAAGCCCTGTATGGAAGAAGGCCAGTGACTTGGGATAATCCAATGAACATGATTGTGCTTAGTCCATAATTGCTCAAGGAAATGGAGCAAGAGGTTGCAAAGATCAGGCAGAATCTGAAAGCATCCCAGGACAGACAGAAAAGATATGAAAATAAGCATAGAGTGCACAGAGAGTTCAGTGTTGGGGATCATGTTTACCTCAAAGTGAAGGAAAGGAAGTTGTGCCAAGATGTCACCTAGATACTGTGGGTCGTTTGAAGTTCTTGAAAGAATAGGGAACGTTGCATATAGACTTGAATTTCCTGCTAGCACTAGAGCTCGTAATGTTTTTTATGTTTCTTTGCTTAAGAAATATGTACATGATCCCAACCATGTGATAAATTGGGATGTGATTTAGGTGGAACACAAGGGAGAGTTACAAACCGAGCCATTGTGTATCCTCGACGGGAAGGTCACAGTGCCTCGAAATCGAGCCGTTGAACATGTGAAGGTGCAGTGGGAGCACTATGGTCCTGAGGAGGCTACATGGGAACTAGAGGATGCCATGGGATTGGCACTTCCATTTTTGTTCGATTTTGTAAAGCACTAAGGACAGTGGTAATGAAGGGGGAGGGGAATGTAACACCCTGGTTTTGAACCTAAGGGGGAGGGGAATGTAATACCCAGATTTTGACCCCATGGTATTGAAATTGTACATGATGTATATATTGTGATGATTCATGGCAAGGAGCTCAAGGCCAAGGCCCTACCATTGATTAATGTTTTGTGTATAGGTGATCAAGGTTTATACCTATGGTTATGGTGCTATGTAAGGAATAGTACATTTCGATATATCATGTAAATATACAATTAATAAAATACCACAACTAGCTATGGGACTGCAACATGAAAGAGATGGGGACATGATTCCACAAGGAATATGATGGAGAGTTAGTGAAACCTTTGAGCCTTAGGGTGGGTCCAGATGTCAATGGGAGAACCCTTGAACCCTCAACTGCCTTTTTGTCCCCTGCACTCAATCATCAATTTCTTCCAAAAGTTGGTTTAGGTAGTTAATGCCTTGGGAAGAGCAAGGTATGGTAGTTTGATTGCTTGTCTGAGAAAACCTGCAAGTTTGTAGTCTAGGAAGCCACATTCTTTCTTATGCAGCAAGTAAGCACGTGGATGCATGTCAGTCCGTCCTTGCTCTCAGTCATGAGAAGGTTTTGTTGTTGTTCTTCGTGGAGGGGGGATTCATTCAGATCATGCACGCTCACTCATTCACGCATTGTTAATTCCCGAGCCCGCAGTTGCAATTGTTCACTGTGGTGCAGCGTGATCCTATGTTTGTTCACTGTCTAGAGTGGAGGAATGATTTTTTCTGTAGTGTTTTTCCTTAATTACACTGTGGTATGCAAACCTATTTCTTTGTGTGTTACGGAGTGAAGCCTGTGTTGATGTGTTTCCTTGTGTATTCATGTGGTGTGCATCCCTATTTTGGTCTAAAATACTTAGGAGTGGAAGAGGCCCATAATTGGATGATAAACCTAGTGAAGAGAAGAACCTCACATACAAATCAAGAGGGGCAGGAAAATCCTTTTTGCACACCCTGAAGAGCGTTGGAAGAGAAGGTATGGCTTGAGGGAAATGTGTAGCAGTGAAGGGACTACTTCCTTGTGTTGGGTGTGTAGGTATTGTGGGATGCCAAGCTGGGTAGATCTAGTGTAGGTGTCCATAGCTCTGTGGTTGAGCTCGCTAGATTAGAAATTATACCTTTCCATTTCCTTAGTAGCATGAGAAACCCAACTCGTGTCAGGTTTGGTTGTGTCTTGTTGTGCATTTGGCCTTGTGTAATCCTTGGTTGGACAGCCTGTGAAACCCAACTATGAATGATGGCTTGGCTGAATTCCTAGTAAACCCATCTATTGGATTGGCTGGTCCTTGATGTAAATGTTGGCTTGACTGTGTATGGTCTTTGAAACCCAACTGTTAGCTGGTTTGGATGATTCTTGGTGTACATTTGACCTATGAGTGAGTCATTGCCTTAGCAGCCTGATAAACCCAACTAGAGGTTGGTCTGGCCATGTTATGATGAGTTCTGGCTATGTGTGATCATGTTGTTCCCTAGTTCCTTGTGGAAATCATGCCCAGCTCAGGGGTGGAAGTGGTGTTGAGAGATTAATGAACACACTAGCCTATGGTTGGGTGGAACGTTGCAGCGACATAGCTATATGCGAGACAACATTCATCAGCTAGATAAGTATTCTATGTTATGTCATTTATGCAATGTGTTTGTTTTAAATATGTCAATCATGTTGAATGCTTATTAATGAATGAATTAGAGTTTACTGTTGAATGTATGTTTCTGTAATTGCATATTTATATTCCTTGTATGTTTAATGCATTTTGCTTATGATCATGGAGGCTAGAATCATAGTTACAGTATCTGAAAAGCGGTTATCTTAAGGTAAGAGATGTGGATTTCCGCACCTTGGGATCCGTCTATGGAAGGGGGGAGGTGCAAAGAGAAGTTGAAACAAAGGAAAAAGGTTGAGTTTCTAATTCCCAGTATCCTCCTGCGGAAGGTGGATGTCAGAAGCGGAAAAAGGGGTAGAAAGTCCTAAGGAAAAGTTAGACTTCTGATTGCCGAAGTCCACTGTGGAGGGTGGAATTCGGCCAAAGGGAAAAATTCGAAGGCAAAAAGTTAAGTTTTTGAACCCCGGATTCTGAAGTCCGAGTTCGAAAATCGGAGGACAAAAATCGAGAAACTGAAGGTAAAACCCATCGTTTCGTGGGTCTCTGCATTCTGAGGTCGAAAAGGCGGAAAGCAGAAGTGCGGAATGTGGAAGGCGGAAGAGCCGTTAAGTATTTCCATTGCACATTATGTTTCTGATTCCTGAGTTCTGAGGTCGAAATGACGGAAAGTGAAAGTGCAGAACGCGGAAGGAGGAAGAGTCGTTAAGTATTTATGTCGCACATTATGTTTCTGATTCTTGAGTTCCGAGGTTGAAAAGGAGGAAAGAAGAAGTGCGAAAGGAGAAAGGTTGAAAAATTCACTTCGTCGAGCTTTTGAGTTTCCAATTCTCAATGTCTAGGCAGAAGGAGAAGTGCGAAAAGGACAGGTCCAACACGGAAATGGTCATTCTAGATGCAGAATGGATATATCAAGGGTGGAACGACTATTGCAGTGGGTTCTAATCCTATGAATGAATGTTGAAGAGCATGTTAAAGTCCATGCCCTGTGTTTCGAAAGGAGAACAAGGGTTCTTAAAGCAAAAATTTAATTTATCTGCATTATGGGGTATGGGGACGTTACAGTGTTATAGGTCAATGGATAAGTGGGTTAGGGGACAATGGCTAATGGGTTAGTGGGTGAATATGTTAGGGGTCAATGGTGGGTGGGTTAATTGGTAGGAGTTGGGGGTTAAGGGGTTAATGGGCATTAATGAGTGGGTTAGCGGTTAAGTGTATTATGAGTTAATGGGTTACCGGTTAATGGATTATTATATATGGGTTTAGTGGTTAGTATTCAAGAGATTATAGGGTCAAAAAAACAACAATACACTAACCCTAACCTATAACCCACTAACCATTACTATAAACCCCTAACCCTTAAGCTATTATCCACTAAATTTCTCATTATTAATAATTAACCTACTATCCCTGTCTTACTAACTCACTAACCACTAACCACTAAAATATGACCTGCTCACCTAGTAACCCTTAACCCACTAACTCCAATCTCACGTAACCCTAAGGATTTTAGTGTATAACCAATTGCATCTTAAATTAAAGTATGTAACGATGTTTTTTATAGAGTTTTTACTTGTGTAAAATATCCTTAGATCCAAATTATGTTGAGGATAAAATGAAATAGTCATTAACATAAAGATACAGTGAAAAATAAATTCAATTACCCACAAAATTGGTGAAAAACATTGTACATATACAATTAGCTAAAATGGTGGTACTTACCTATGAGAAAAGGTGTGGTTGCAAATCTCACAGTAAGAGGTTGAAACTACAATTTTATAATAATGCCAAAAAGACAAAAAAACCTAACCCTCACCCACTACCACAATCTCACTTAACCCTTAGGAGTTTAGTTTGTAACTAATTGCATCTTAAAAAAGTCTTTAACAATTATTTTGATAGAGTCTTTACTTATACCTTTAAAAGAGATGAAATTGAAATGAAATAGTCATTAATATAGATATATAGTAAAAATAAAATTGAGAATGAATTGAAATAGTTATTAATATAAAGACATAGTAAAAATAAAATTCAATTACCCACAAAATTGGTGAAAGCATTGTACATATACAATTAGCTAAAATGGTGTTACTTACCTATGAGAAAATGTGTGGTTGCAAATCTCACAATAAGAGGTTAAAACTACATTTTATTATAATACCAAAAATAAAAAATAAAAAAACCTAACTTTAACATGAATTCAAAGATAAATGTCTACAAACCAAGTTGTCCTCTATAAAATAAAATAAAAACTTTGTCAAAAAGTCATTATAAAAAAATATAATAAAAATCTTCAACTAAATCCAACCATTCTCTTAAAAACATTGAAATTACTTAAAATAGTTAAAAAACAATAAAAATTTGTCAAAATTTCAAAATCCAAAAAAACTATCAATATCAACATCATATAGATGACAAAAAGACCATCTAAATCAATGTTGCATTAAATATTTAATGAAGTCTCCTATTAAATACTACCATCCCATTCTAAACCTACCATAAACTATGCCATCACAAAACAACTACCTTTTCACAAATGAAACCATCAATTTGCCCACATAAATTGTTTTAACAATGTGGTGATTTTCTAACATTTTCTTCTTGTTTTTAAGTGCAAGGTGAATCACATGCAAACTTGCCTGACACAACACCACTCAGCCATTAAAGGGAGCTATGTGTTTCCACTTTTGGTTTGTGGTGTTGGGCCATCAACAAAAAAATTACACAATTATTAATATGAAGCTTTTCCCATTGTGGGTTATGGTGGGGCCATCTACAAAACTCACACAATTATTAATATGATACTTTTAGATTGCAGTCCAAATACAAAATGGAATAACATCTCACCATATGTACAAAAGTTGGACCATTAAAACTGGTACAGCTAGCTTTACTAACTTGTATGTATCCGTACTATTAAAAGTGTTACAACTAGTTTTTAACAGAAGTGTTACAGCTAGTTCTTGGTATGTATCTGTACCATTAAAAATGTTACAGCTAATTTTAATAAAATCACTGGTATGTATCTAGAGTGATTTTTAAAAACCATCCCCTTTCAATTTGTCCGCACTCTTTAAAGTAGTGGTTGTACTCAATGTAGTAATATGAAAAAATATAACTATTTAAAATTTAACGAAAGGGATCAATTCAATATTTATTGAAATTTAAAAATAAAAATTGGTATTTTTTTCATTTCAAGAATGGTATTTATAAAATAAAAAAAATTCATATATTTTTTTATTTATTAGTGACTTGGGGACTAGCATGTGGTCTAAAAAAACCATAATTTAAGGGTATCTAAATCTATCTTTGTACAGTTTGAATTTTCATAACTAACTTCTTGTTAAAACTAATTATGTTTTTTTTTGTTGGCAAGTGGAAGAACCCTTAATTAGGAGGTTTGTCATTACACCAACCCTTAACATGGTTGGATTTTTTGGTATCCATGAGATTTGAACCGGACATCTTTCCCACTTAGGAGGCGTCCGACTTTTTGGTATCCATGAGATTTGAACCAGACACCTTTCCCGCTTAGAAGGTGTCCGATTGTTCTACATCTATGGATTTTGAGATTTAACAATACATTTTTTATATTAATAAAATAAAATTAACATATTTGATATTTTAATGTTTATTTTGATATATTAATTTTGACTTTTTTTCTCTCTTTTGGTTATTTGTGCCCAAAATTTGACTAAAATTACATAATCCAAATACCCATGAGATATTTAAAATACTGAATCTACTCTATTTTTTTAATTATTTTTTTTTTTGTAAGCTACACAGATATATTATATTACAGAGGCAAAAAAATTACAGAGAGATAACTTGGCTACTTGAGGTTGAAGGAGGCAAAACCCCCTCCAGAGCCTCTCAAAAAATACTAGCCTTCTGACCGTATTCACGATAAAGATGTCCATGACTAAGAGACATAGTTACAGTAATCCATACTAAAAACAGCTAGCTCCTATATATGAGCGAAGCGGAAGGTTTTTCAAACAGAAGTAAAAACAGACAGTGTCATGAGAAATTCTTAAACCTAACCAAAAACCACTAGAGACTTGACCAAAAAACCTAGTTGGAAAGATCATTTAAACATGAGGGGTTTCTTCAGTGATGGGGCAAGCCCATCGTTCTTCCTGTGACAGAGTAGGCGAGGTGGTGGCGGCATTCGATGTCGGGGAGAGAGAATGTGGCTGCTGCTCAGACTGTTGGGCCGACGAATCCTTCATATGCTTGAGGAGAGGCTCCACGATAGAGGGAACCGGAAAAGGTTTGACACGGGGACCTTTCGTAGAGCAGCCAGTCGTGCTGCCGCTACCACCAAGACTAGTGAGAGCCCAGCCACCAGATTCACTACCACTAGCACCACCACCCTGAGCACATCCCCCGGCTTTGCGCACATTCAGACTAGAGATGCTAGCCATGCCTTTCCATGCAAAGAAGTTGTCCATGATCGTAAGCTGGGCGTCAATCTCTGCAATTTTAGCTTTCATGGAGTGAACAGCAATCTGAGCGTCAGACCAATTGCTGAGCATGTCCTCTGCCAGGTTTCAGAGCATGTTCTTCAGCATCCAATAGTGGTTAATTTGACTGCCCTCCTCACCCGTCGAGAGCTTGTGGTTGAGGACCCGATTTTCCCAGGCTTCCACCAAAACACGGACGCGCGGAGAGATGTGAGGTTCATAGTCCGCCAGGATCTGAACACTACAACCCCTCTGGGATTTGCCCCGCCCGAAACTAGCTCATCTAGGAGTTCCTCTCTATCGGGACATGGCTACCAACCTGAGCCTGAAACCAATACGCAGAGGAGCGTTCTTTCCTATACTGAACCTGGAGCGCACTGCAACAAATACTCTGCAAACCTCCCGCCGTACTGCAAACCCAACAATGCTTCTAGCCAAGGCATAAAACTCGACATCGTTCTGAATAAGACACCTGTCATTCCAAGTACCTGCAAACATTAACGATTGCTGTAGAGCCATGAATGCACCTAGGAGGACAGACCTTCGCTAGCCCGGGTCGCATGAGCCGAAGTGACAGAGGAAACTTCTCCCACGCGCAGAGATCCTTGCATAAGCTAGAGAGGTGCGCTGTCTTGATGGGTTTCCAAAGGAGCGACACATGTTCTTTGCGGTGGCTGAAAAGAGGGACGGATGTCGCAAGAGTTATCACCCGCATCCGAGCTTTTAATTATTATTATTACTCAAACTCATATATATAAATAAAATCAATATTTTTTCATTTAAAAAAATTAAAATTCTATTAATATAAACTTTGACCTTAAAAAATTTTGTTAATTTTTTAACCCATTTAAAACTATCAAAATAAAAAATAAAATAAAAACCATATACCCCCAAAATCAATTTTTTTTTACTCTTTCTCCCTCAAATATCTTGAACTTCCATGAAAGGTATTGTATAAGCTGGAAAATTCATGGAGATGAGAGTGGGGTGGTTGTCACATGTTTTATTACAAGTGATGATCACGCATACGCTCTCTTGATATAAAATAAAGAGAGGGTACCTTCCGATTGGATAATTGTGAAATGAAAGACAACAATAATGTTCAATCCGTCTTGAAGTCTGTCAAAGTCTTATCAACTTGCCACTATTGCAGACTCTGTCTTTAATGGAAGTCAAGGCACATCGCCTACGAATGATTTGGGCAACAAGCAGTCAAGGCTGAAAGCTTCCGCGGCACGCAGCAGGCTGTAACAAATATACATATCTGCTCAATAATCCCTCAATCAGGCCAATCCCAATCACTCTGTAACTCCCGGGGCTTTCATTAAGAACTGTTATAAGGCGCCAGATACTAATTTGTGTATTCTGCTGCTTCGCTTCTGCATATATCTGATACACAGTTTTGGAAGGTTGCTGTGCAATGTCGAATATGAAGGTATGTCATTACTGTAACAATGTTCAAGTAGAATTAATGGTTTTGAGCTTATGAACTAGTTCAGATCTATTTTTTTAATTCTGAATCTATTAAGGATGGATCTATGATATATGGAGAGAGTATTTTGGTAGGGTTTATATGTAGATAGAGATCTCTTCCATTTAGCAGATTTATTGTGTGATTATGAAATAATGACATGGTACTTGCTAAACACTCAGTATAGTGTTTTAGTTAAAGATCTGGTTAAAAAATCCATATTCATATTGATACATATAAGGTTTTCAGTTTTATGTGGGTACTTTGAGGAATACTTTAATTTGGAGTTTTAAAGTTTTGATTAAGGATTCATATCTATATCCAAAGAGTTTATATATAAAGTTGAAGTTTAATCATTGATGATGGCTCATTTGTTATTGAATGTTCAGAAAATGGTGTTGAAAGTGTCTATTGAAGATGAGAGAAGCAAGAGAAGGGTTATGCAGATTGTTGCTGGGGTTGAAGGTAAATTTCATCCAATTCATCATTTCAGGGTTTTGAAATTGCCAAAAAAAATAGTTTTCTTATTATTAGGTTTTAGAATACTGATAAGTGATGCATTGCCAAAATAGTTTCAGGGTTTTGAAATTGCCAAAAAAATAGTTTCCTTATTATTAGGTTTTAGAATACTGGTAAGTGATGCATTGTCAAAATAGTTTTCTTATTATTAGGTTTTATTATACTGATAAGTGATGGATGCAGGGGTAGAGTCTGTTGCAGTGGATATGAAGGAGAAGAAAATAACTGTAATTGGGGAAGCAGATCCAGTTGAAGTCACAATAAAACTGAGGAAATTTGGATTCACAGAGTTGCTCAGTGTGGGTCCTGCCAAAGAAGAGAAGAAAGAAGAAAAGAAAGATGAGAAAAAACCAGCCCCTGAGAAAAAAGAAGAGAAAAAGGATGAGAAGAAGGACAGTGGCAAGAAAGATGAGAAGAAGGCCAATACTCCAGCAGTTGTGTTTGTAAATCCAAGCAACATCAGCTATGTGCCTGACCAATCTGGATACCCGTATACTGTTGTTAAGGACGAGTATAATCCCAATACCTGCACGATTTCTTGATGTACATTTCAGTTCCTCCCTCCTCCATATTACCAGAAAATCTAGGTTCTCTGTGCTTGTAACGTGGTATATAAATCTGTTTTCTTAAGGTCAGGATAGACCTCACATGTTGAGGGCTTCAGCTTTCAAGTTACAGGAGTTCATGTGCACCAGTCTTAACGCCTGGGAGAACAGGGAATTGTAACAAAAATTTAGGCAAGTTTTTGTGAAAAATTTGAGTGACAGTATATAGCTGGTTCATTTGCTTTTGGTTCAGTATGTTTCTGTCAATTTTATTTGATTAATGTTTTTGGAACAAACAACGGATTTTGTGAATTTTGCTTATAAATGTTTTCATAGTGTTCAGTGATTATATGCAAGTTTATGGATTTGTATTGTATAAAAATTTCTACACAATATAAATCTATAAACTTGTACACAACAATGAAATTTTAGTTTTGTTTTTACATACAAATTTATAAACTTACACACAACACACAACAATGGAATTTTAGTTTTATTTTTTAATATAGAAATATTAGAGAAAAAAATAGACAGAACTGAAATTGACAATCAGTCAAATTTGACAAAACTGGAATTGACAATCAGTGGTTATGGTACAATTGGAATGAGAAAATGGACAAAACTGTCACTTACAAATGCTACAAGTGGTTTTGCTTTATGCAATCAGGTTGTATATTTGGTTTATTTTCTTTTAAAGTATAGTTAAGCATTTCATGGCAATGAGAGGTCTATTTTTACTGGGTAAAATTCTATCTCATCCAAACTAAGGTTGGTCTTTGTTGGTGGTTTTACAACGCTATGGTGTAGGTTGTTAGATTTAAAAAAGTAGCAAAACATTGATCAAATCAGTATTAATGAACATGTAGTATATTTAATTTTTTTGTTATAAGGGTTGGTGAGCATATGTTATGTTATAATAAAGAAGGCTGGTTTTTTGAGGAGTTTTTTTTTGGAAGTTGGTTGTTGTTTTCTTTTCTTATAGAGTATGTCAAGTTTTGATCAAATTAGGTTAAATCAAATATTTCGCATATTTAATCTCCTAGTTAAAACAGTTGGTGAAGATATGGTATGTTTCATTGTTATAAGAGTAGGTGAACATATATTATGTTTCAACTAGTGTGATAAGTTTTTTTAAGGCTTCTTTTCTTCATAGGAAGGCTAGTCTTGAAAAGTTATTGCCAAAACTGTTTGAAGGGTTGGTGATGATATGGTGTGTTTCATTGTTACAAGGGTTGGTGAGCATATATTCTGTTTCAACTAGTGTGGTAAGGCTTTTTTAAGGCTTTTTTTCTTTATAAGAAGGCTAGTCTTGAAGAGTTATTGCCAAAATTGTTTTGGCTAGCCTTGATAAGTCTGTGTCTAAACTGTTTTCCAAGTGATAGAGTATGGTCAATGCTCAAGCCTTGACTAAACAAGATTTAGTCAACATGTAGTAGATTTAGCCTTGACCAAACAAGATTTAGTCAACATGTAGTAGATTTAGCTTTGAGCATATGTTGTGTTATATCTTGTGTGACAAATCTTTTTTAGTTAAGAAGTTGGTGTTGAGGTGTCTTTTTTCAAGTTGGTGATAATTTTAATAGACAAAATAAAGTACAACTACCAAATTGAATGATGATAAAATAGAATAGAGGACTTGTTAAAAGTTAGTGATGATTTTAATACTAAAATAAAGTACAACTATAAAACAAAAGCATTGAATAGAATAGAGTAATTACTTAGGCTTTGTCAAAGTAGGATTTAAGGCCTTTCATTTGTCACTTGTGATAAATGACTTGGACAAAGAGAATAATAGTCTTATTTTCAAGGGCTCAAATTAGATTTAAGTTATAAAATAAAATTTGTTTATAAATATATGTTATTAAAATAATAGTAAATAAGTCAGAGATATTTTATTTAATATGATATTAGGCTGAGTGGTTTAACTTTCTCTTAAGAATATGTGTTTCTTCTTAAAAAGGTATAGGTTCAAATTCAATTTATCCTATGTTTCTCATCTTAGGTTCAAATCCTCTGTAAACTTTAGTTGTAAAAAAAGGGTCTCTTGTCCCATAAATAAGAGGTCTTATGCACCAGATTGATATCTAAATTGGTTGACTTTAAAAATAGATTATTATTATTATTATTATTGATAAATTAATAAATTGAATATTTTCTTATATAATTCATTTTAAAAAAATTCATTTTTAAAAGTAATTTTTTTAATTAATTTTTTTTATAGTTAAAATCATTTTTAAAAGTAATTTTTTTATTATATTTTTTAACAAATTTGATTGATTAAATTTTGTATGTATAATTTTAAATTAAAATAACGTTAAGAAATACCTAATTTTAAATTAAAATAACGTTAAAAAAATACCTTAATCCTAGCAAATATGACTTGATTAAATTTTGTATGTATAATTTTAAATTAAAATAACGTTAAAGAAATACCTTAATCCTAGCAAATATGACTTGTGACTTTTAGTGATACAAGAGGGTTGAAATTGTCGTTTAATATTATTTTTTAATTTAAAGAAAAATGTGGAAACATAACATTTATTAATTATCTCGTATACCGTGCAATATTTGGACATTATATCCACCAGTGTGGACGTTAGAGAAGATTGTTCTAATAATAGTTTAAGTTATTTAATAAAATAAAAAAGATACGAGATGATCCCATCACATCATAAACAACGTGCTAATAGTATAATAATATTAGTGAAAGTTCGTATTTGGACAAGCTTCTTTGTTTAAGTCTTTTGTTTTTTCTTTTTGGACTTAGTGTTTAACGTATTCTATACAAAACATTGTCAAACCTCTTTTATATATAGAGAGAGTATGATTATAATTTTGATTAATATTATTGTTATTTTATGTTTGTATATTAGATTTTTTTTTGGTATTATGTACATTTCAATTGGTATGACAATTTAGTAATCAAATCCATAATATGTATTAAATAAAGAGTATGTAGCTCGTCTAAAGGAAACTACTCTCTTCAACCAACTTATTGAGTTGTTCCAAATCCATAATATGTATTAATAATTAGAGATTATGTAGCTAGTCTAAAGGAAGCACTTTTCACTCAAATTGTCAAGATCATTTAATTTCACTTATCATTGTTAATGGTAGTAAAAAAAACTATTATTTCTAAGCTAGTTTTAAATTTAAAACTTCCTATTAAAACCAATCATACTCTTTACAGGCTTTTTTATGGAAGTCGGTGTGGACAACACTTAGATGTTCAAGAGAAGGAATATGTATTTTGAGTTTGAGCATCTCCGACTGGTTTCGATCTTGGAACTAGGATCACCATCAGGAGGAAGAAAGAAAGAACATCCAAAACTCAACCATAAAACCAACAAATTGAGCTTAAAGCATGAAGCACAAAGAACCAAGAAGCTATAAACTTATTGCATACCAAACCTAACATATGTGGATCCATATTATTCAACACAACATAAATGCATAGTCTCCATTGCCCATGGAATGTGAAAGGGTCAAATCCATTACTCCTATATACTCTCATGCACTCCTTTAACTTCCAAGTACTCAAATGACTCAAATATAAATGACAGATTAACGATGGTGTTAATGATGCATAAGACTCTAAATGTTATGCAAAGTACAAGGATCTCCACTCAAGTATCACTTCAATATCTCCTAAGCCACAGTGTCATTAAATAACTATTGCTAAAAGTCCCACTATCTATCTCCTAACTCTAAATAATAAAGCAGAGTCATGAAGACCCATTACAATAACAGTGTGCCATGAGTATTGCATTAAGACCCATACAATAATAGTGTGCCATGAAATGAGTATTACATTAGGGGTGACCTTGAGCACCAAAAATCCCAATCAGAAAGGTTGGGTTAAATATGTTGGGAATACAATTATGGTAATATGATAAAAAGGTGCATTTTGTTTTCTATTAGTCCTTTTAAGGATGTAGTGGTATGTGATGTCATTCCACTTAACTATCTAAAGTTGATCCTTGTACATATTAATAATATGATTGCCATGACATTCATATGGGAGGTATAACATATAAAACCTCTAGAAAGATGGTAATGTGTATAAACTCGCATATACTTATTATTTTCCTAACTCTCCTTTGCTTTATGGGAAGAAAGTGGTAAAGTAGGTTAATCTCAATAAATTTTTAACACTCAATGTTTTTTATCCAATAAAATAATGATGAAGTTCCCTCCTTTGAGCATTTAGGAAAGAAAAGGTTTTCATTCTCATTTCTTTATAGTTTAGTAGAGCATCTGGCAATGGGATATTGAAGTTGAAGAAAGAAATTTGAAGATCATGTAGTAGCCATATTGGCCTTAGAATCAATGGAAACTTCAAAGTGAGTGCCGAGTTCTTTGTATTTGCATTTCATCACTGGGAATAAAAGAGCAAAGCATAGTTCTCGCCTTCTAGCTTGGTTTTTCTCATATTGGGTTTTCCTAGGGTACATCTTGTGTTCATTGTGTGGATGGTGTGCTACTTGCTTATCTTGTTTCATTCCAATTCCTCAATGATTCATGTATTAAGTTAGTCATAATTAAATATGAAAATCCAAAGTAAAACACTACATAATAAGAGATTTTCATCATATTGTAAGATATGTTGTGATTGACTATTCCAGTGGAATATTCATGGAAATTTACAAATCATATTGGTATCAAAGCAATTTTCTTTGGGGGTTTTGTGGGAAGTTGCAAGATCTAGTAGTGGCATGATAAATACATCCTAAAACCCTAGCCATGATGAATGAATACAATAATAATAATCTACGGGATGAGTTAAAGGAGAAATTTGCAAATTTGGAAGCACAAGTCATTAACATCTCTTGTACTATGGCCATCCTTGTGGCATCTCTAAAGAACAAGTTAGGACTTTTTGGGAGTTTTGTATCTCTAACTCAAAAGTTGGCCCAGATGGGAAATCTAGAGATAATGAAGAAGCAAAAAGGAGCTAGAAAAAGAGCTAGCAAAAGAGAGACCAAGTTCTAGTGCCATCACTTCTCAATCTCTATTTAAAGTGGAATCGAAAGTGGACATCAAACCCAACCAATATGAAATTGATGGTGTTAAATTAGATCAATGTTTGCACAAGTTAGAAGTTTATTCCAGAATTCATAATATAGGAGACGAGAAATATTTCATTTTCTCGACTAAAGTTAAAAGGACCATGCCCAAGCTTGGCTAGAAAGTCACATGTAGATGCTTAGGTTGGAGGTTGATCCCCTAGTAACTAAGTAGGAAGTGTTTAAAACCCTCATTAAGGCCAAGTTCTACCCTTTGAGTACAAAGAGGACCAATGGATTTGTTGGCATTACTTCTGGAAAAAGAAAGGGTAGAGTGTGCAAGATTACAATACCAAGTTCACAAAATGGCCATTATGTTATGTATATCTCCCAAGAACTTAGATTTACTCCTCAAGTGTTTGAGTAGTCTACATAGTTTTTTACAAAGGAAAATGACTCTTTAAACCTACGACAATTGATGAGGCCTATGTGCAAGCTTAAAATATGGAGAATATAGGAAAGAATAAAGGAAAACCAAGTGGTTGCAAGTAGAAATATCACCAAGTTGATTCCAAAGAGGGAAAGAAGAAGTGGACAAGAAAGGATAACAATACAACTACCATTACACATCAATGTGAGGATCCAAACAACCACTATAATATTGTAATATCCATGGTCACACAAAAGATAAGTGTTGGAAGATACATCCGAAGGTGTTGTCTTTATTCCTCTAGTCAACCCAGGTTTAGGTCCTCAGTCGTCAACAAAGACCTAGATATTGACCTAACATAGTAGGGCTCAGTCGGCAGCACCTGTGATGAAGATGTAGTCTTACCTGAGATATCCTTATGGGGAACTACCAGAACCAGGTTTCTGCATTTAGGTGGGGGATTTCTACTCTTGTTGTATCTTATCATAACGCTTGACCAAATCCAGGGTTTATAATTCTTGCTCCATGTCTATTCATTCAAGTTAACAGGTTATTTACTAGTTGACACATCTTGCAGCATTCAACATGACAACCATATCATAGAGTCATTAAATACACACTGCAACACATACATACATGAGATTATTCATAATAGAAGGGATGCGACACATTCAGATCTACTTATTCACAATCTACATACATTTAACATAAGCACATCAATCAATATATACATAGACACTGGTTAATGTGGAAACCCATCTAGGAAAAACCACAAAGGCGCTCTTCATCTGGCATGAGAAATATATTAGCACCTCCTGTCTGTGCACTTAGCTTCTAGACTCTTTTCTAAGTATTCTTTACAACTTATACAGACTCCTCTCCTCTCATGCTCTCTAGTTTTTGGTTTAAGTATTTCTCCTCTACTTCTCCTAATAGTCGATCTGCACACAACCTGGATCAGTTCTCTTAGCTAAACAACTCTCTCTTATTCTCTTCTTAACAAGTTATCACTCATTAGTCATCCTACAACTAAAAAATGTCCCACACATAGCCTGGGTTCTCCCTTTTATAGGATTCTACCTGTCCTAATCAACTTCCTATTTTCTGTTATCCAATAGGTTGTCATTTCTATTCTCATACATTCAGTTACAACAAAAAATAGGCACTATCGACCCAAAATATATTTATGCTTTATTACCAAAAGCATGATTTATTCTAATTGGATCCTTACCCACGATCAGTCAAACTATCCTTTTCAACTGCTTTACTCATCTTTTATCCTAGTTCCTTTAGTCATGGTTTCTCTTATCGCGGCTTCTCTTTCGTCGATGGTTGATCTCCCATTGCACTATTCTCTTGTGTCACATCTTCTCTTGCATCACATCTTCTATTGTGACTAGACTCTTTATCTTCTCGAGAAGAATTATGGATGGATTCTGCCTAACTCATCCTAGGGCCAATACGCCCCCAACACTCACATGTGGCTTGTCTTGAGTCAAATTACTCTAAGACCTCTGTTGTTACAAATTTACTTTGAAAATGCTGGAAGATTTTCACTATGTGTTCTGTCTCCTCCCTTACTTCTGCTTCTGTCTCCTTAAAATTTTCGACAAGTTTGGAATTGACGTGCTCTGAAGTTATATCTCTCACTGACTCTACTGCTTGTCACACTTTTTGGTGTACAAGTTGAATTATACCTGTAATTTTCTTTGCTTTTGCTTGCAATTCGACGACCTCGACAGTCCTCTTTTGTTGTCGTGTTTGCAATTATGCAACCTGTTGTTGTATCCTCTTCATGTTGACATACTTATCCATTTTCTCTACTAATGGTAGTTTCTTCATCTCATTCTTCAATTGGTTCACCTCTGTCTCAGCAATTCCCATCTGTTCTGTGACTTTCCTTAACTTCTCATCATCAATCAAAGCTTCCCACATCTATGAAACTTGCTCAACTACTTTGGAACAAAGTTCCCCTGCCTCTTCTATTCTCTTTGCAACACATGTGGCTGCATTTCTTCTCTCTTCCAGTTCTTCTGGAGGTGTACTAGGTGTCACCTTCACTTCCAACTCTGCGACCTTCTTATGAAGGTTCTCTACAATTTCTACAAGTCGAAACACCTTGGCTTCCACAAACATCTCATTGGTAATGCCTTCATCGGTCAACTTGGTGCAAGAAAGTGTTACGGTTACGTCAAGTCAATGCCTATTTTCCTCCCAAGCCTTAGCTTTATGTTATGCTTCTTTTACTGATTTCTTCATCTTATTAATAGTCTTATTTGATTCTCTAACTTACTTGACTAATGTGCCTTCTCTTACTTTCATTTATGTGACTGCGAAATTTTGAATGGCATATATTTTCTACATCGGCAGTGTAGAGAAATCTATAGTGACATGGCCCATGCTTTTGACCATGGCATTTATCTCTGTTGTCTCCAAGTCGAGTGCTTCACCCAACACTTGAGTCTTTATTGGTGGGATGGGTATCAACACATCACTAGGTTTTTCCTCCAGTGGGCCAGCTGAGTCTTGCAACTCAAACAATTGTGGCATGTAGTCAACAACCAGTCTTACTTCTTTCACTTCATTACAAAGTGTTTGCAATAAGTATGTGATACGGTTGGTTAGTTATGTTTTCCTTTCATCTATCTTTTGGAGGCTTTGATTGGCGATCTTCATCATTGTTACAGTCAAGAATGTATAATCATCATTGGTAATGTCGATAATTCTAGTTGTTTTGTCGCCTTTCCTCTTCTTATGATGCATCATAGACTTCTCTGTATGCTTCCTATTTTCCCCTACTACTGGTTCTATTGGAGTAATTCTTGAATCCTTTTGGATACTTTATGGATTTTCCTCTGGGTATTCATGTGGGTTTTCTTCTAGAGGGTTTTATTCTGCTGGGTTTTATTCTTGTCTTCCATCCTTCTGCGTCGATGGATCGTTATGTCGTGCCTCTTCATCATCCGATAACTAGTCATATGCAACAGAAGCTCTCCATTCTTTCGGTCAGTCTTGAATAATGGCCTCAATTTCTTCAACCAACAACTGATACTGTGCTGCAAGCCATTAGTGCTATAGGTCTTGTCATGACTGCAACAAGATATTATGGGTCGCGACCCAAAATATGACAATGTTTCTAAACCTTTTAACAGTCTCCTTGGTAATTCTCACTTTCTTTCTCACCTGATATCGCAAGGCCTCTACGTGAAAAAAGAACTCTACATTGTTGTCTTTTTCTCTCTTCTTTAAGTCTTTTTTGAACCAAAGATTTTGGTATTGATCTCCTCTACATAAAACGGGAACATATACCCTTGGTAGTTTGTTGGTTCTTACAATGCAACAAATGAAATCAAAATAAGTAGCCATGAATAATGAAATGTGCTACCTTTCTCCTGTGCCTCCTCTACATCTACTAACAGATCATTTAGCATGTACTACAACCAATTGAGTTGAACATCTACTACACATAATTCTGTCGCAACAATAATACCTACGGCGCACTCGTTCGATCGCATCTTTCACAACAATTTTCTAGATAAGACTTTAGTTGCGAACCAAATAGTATAATCATTGATAGAGGAAATGGAAAAGCCTCTGGTGTATGTGATTAGGTCGTACTTTTCTTTAATCTTATTCATGAATAAATTATCCTATTCTTTTCCAACAAAAATGGTGTTGGGTTGACACCTGCAAGTGGTAGTCTCATAATCGTTGTTATAAGCTCGACATCAACATAAACCTTTTGCTTGAGCCATGGAAATCCACCATGGAATGACCTGGAAGTTGTTTAACACATGTATTCACCTCTATACTACAACCAAAATGCTACATGTGCATGAGTGACATCAGACCATCTTTATTTAGTCCTCTTTCCCATTCCATTGGAACTAAGTGTTTAGGGCCATCCTCTGTCTCATGGACAACAACCATGTATTTGTCGATTGCAAACTCTAGAAATTCCCTTAGGTCATGGTCGACAAAGCTCATATTCTTGATATTTGGGATTATATTTGTCGTTATCCAGACTCCTTTTGGTACAGTCGATGCATCCAGTGGGTGCCTTTCATTCTTTAGGATTCTAATCTTAGGGGCATTAGTTGGTTTGGGCGGACCATAGTCTGGAAACATATGCGCAAAGCTTGGTTCTTCAACATTTGGTGGTGGTGTTGCTGCTTTCTTATGGCTACTAGACTGTTTCCTCTTTGACATGCTAGGTGGGTCTGGTCCTAACCTCACTTCAAGGATGAATGGGATCCATTCAGCTTCTTCGGCAATCGCACCCTACGGTAGAACATATCCTACAATGTATTCTATAATGGTTATGGGTGACGGTGTCTCAACAACAAATTCTACAACTATGCTTGTACTGCAAATAGAGATAACCATATTCTGTAGAAAAATCACCTCAGTTCTTGCAGTTGTAGACAATAATGGAACACTCTCACTCAGATGCAACATAATGAAATGAAACTCCGGTGCGAAGGTAATAATGTCTACTTGTTCAATCAGTTAATTCTTCACACGAGAGGAAAATCAATGGAAAGGTGGAAGCGATTTCTGACACATGGCCCAATCATTCGAATCATTATATGGAAACTACCACACAAACCATCACTCGCCTGTCACATCAGTAGTATTTATTATGCAATAATGACAGAAGTGATAAAAAACTACATCATCAAAATTGCTAACGTTTTTGAATTAATTACGGCTTGCTATCATTTATGCGACTCAAGTTCATCTTGCAACATATCTGCTCTTCCTGTGGCAACTCTTCATCCTTCAACATATTTCTTTCCTTGCGACAAACTAAGGGTATTCACTACCATTTTCCATCTACGACAGATATACAGTCTACAATGTCATGTCCCCTCTCGTTTGAGAGGACATGACTGCGACACTGTTGCTATCATTTAACTAGGGATCTAGCCCCATGAACATAAATAAACAAATGCATTGAACTAACATACATAAGAAATTTACATATGCATAATGCAATCTACAGCGGAAGCAAATACATTGCATTCATCACATTAATCATGTTCAACATAATTCATTAAACAATTACGGTTGTAGATATTTTACACAAGAGATACTTATCTTGAGAAAGAGTTGTCCCGCAACCATCTATGTCGTTGCAACGTTCCACCCAACCATAGGCCAGTGTGCTCATCAATCTCTCAACAGCACTGCCACCCCCGAGCTAGGCATGATTCCCACAAGGAATAAGGGAACTACAGCAGGCTCGCACCTAGCCAAGGACATATCAAAATTCATCCAAGCCAAAACTACATTTGGGTTTATCAGGATTCTAAGGAGGTGGAAGGTTGAATTGCTAAAGCTAGTGAGCTCAACCACTGAGCTATGGACACCTACACAAGATCTGGCTTGGCTTCCCAAATACCTACACACCCAACACAAGGAAACATCCCCTTCTCTGCTACACAGTCCCTTAGTCTATGCCTTCCCTTTTAGTGCTCTTCAGGGTGTGCAAGAAAGAATAACCAGCCCCTATTGATCTCCATGTGTGGTTCCTTTCTACACTAGTTTTATCAAGCTAATTCTTCCCTCTTCCACTCCAAACCGGTTCAGACCAAAGCATAGGATGAACACACACAAAATACAAATTTTGGGTTTTGAGGAAAAACATCTTGGAAACCAAATTCGATAATGGTGAATGGGAAAAAATGACCCAGGATGAGCAATTCATTTCAAAAACCTTCTATGGGATTCACGTGGGAAAAACAACCCCTTCAATCCCCCAATTTGTGGATCTATTCTCCCATTGACTGTGCAACACCAAAAAATGAAATTCCCTAACCGTGGGAAGGAGAAAACAATAGAAAATCATCTAGGAGAGATCCCAAGCACTGAACATTAACAAAACAACTTCCCAGCCATGGGGAAAACAAAGGAAACCGCTGCCAACATGAGGAAAAATACCCAAGAGCTCCCAAAACGCATGAGGAAGAGAGGATGTGTATGCATAATGTTTGAGTAATGAATTTTTGGGTTTTTACTTGCCCATTAAGACAAAACATGTTTTTCCAAAATGGGTGCTCTTCCCAATTTGAATTTGACTCCCATACTCTTCCCATCACCATGCATTAACTAACTCAACCACTTTTGGCAGAAATAAATGATTGGCACAAGAAGACAAAATGGGTAGTTGACATCTTGATGGGTTTTCCCTTTGACATTTGGTTTTTCCCCATTGGCTCAAAGGTTTGAATATTACCCCCAAAATCCTTAGGAAATCATGCCCCCATATCTTTAAGGCTGCATTGGCATAGCTGGTTGTGGGTATTTTAATTAAATTGCATATTTACATGATATCCAAAATATATTGTGCCATCGTCTAGCACGATAACCATAGACATTGATTTTAATTGCCCAAACGTAAAACACTAAATTGACGGTGGGGCACTTTCCTTTAGCTCCACACCATGATTAAAAACAATATTTACATCATATACATTTTAATGCAAACGGGGTCAAAACTGGGGTGTTCCATGCATACACTTTTTGTTTCTCTTCGACAGATACATTGTCTGCGACACACAACAAAACACATCGTAAATATGTACATTTTCATCTCTTTTTTTCGTAGTTATCCTTGTAAGGCTTTAGCCGACTTCCATTCACCAAAACCTTGAAAGGTATTCCATCTAATTTTTCCAGTTGAACTGTGCCTCCTTTAGTGATTTTAATGACAACATAAGGCACCAGCCAATGTGGAAAAAAATTCTTTCGACCTATAATTCTTTATTCTTAATGTGTCGGTCATGCCATACTTTATGTCATTGCTTTTCAACATTTTGGTGATAACCTGCGGCAAAATGTTCTTCCTCCAACTGCACAAGCTGTGACAATATTTCTTTGATAGAACAACTATCGGTCATTTCTATGATTGTAACAATCCTTAAACTGCATACAATGTATTCCATCATCATAATAGCCTCTTGTCCATACACTAACTGAAATGGAGTTCAGTCGGTCAACTCCTTACAGGTCGTGTGATATGCCCACAGTACCACAAATTTTTTTTGGTCCCAGTTGTCTCTCTAAACAGTGCAAATCTTTGTCAATGTGTTCTCCAAGATCTTGTTGAATGCTTTGACAACACCATTCTCTTGTGGGTGATATGGTGTTTCCTTCCTATGTTGGGCCTGAAATTCTTCAGTTAATTATTCAATCAACCTGTTATAACTAGATCTTGTTTTTAGTTTATCTGTTCTTTTTGTCCTAATTTTCAACCGTTGGTTTAAAATGATTTTATATTTCATGCTGATTTTAAGAATTTTTGACAATCAATAATTTTGGTTGGATTTAATGCTTTTAATGGTTGAATCATTTCATTATTTTAGTTTTAAGGTTTGTATTTTGGGCTTATTAGTTAATATGTACATCTTTAAGCTTTCAAAAACTTATAATAAAATTTCATTCCAAGTTTTGATTTATAATCTAACTCTCATTTTTTAGTCCTTTGTCAAATATTTTCATGAGGAGATTCCTGTAGCAGCTCTGTTTTTCCTTTTTTTTGTCATTGTCATTTGGATCCAATTACGAGGAGATGGAAATGAATTCAGGAAAACCAAAAGAGGTTTTTGTCCAAAACAGAATAATTCACAAAAACCTCTCTCATTTTTGTAACAACTATTATCATTTGAGAGATTCGAATTCATCTGTGTGGCCTATTTTCAGGGTTTGAATTATTTAATAATTTCTTGTTTTAGTCACAAATTTACAAAACATATTCCAATCAATTGAAAAGGAATTTTGAAACACCAAGAGAGGTTTTTGTTCATACCATACTCATTTAAAACAACCTCTCTCATTTTTTACACAGCTATTATTTTTTGAGATATTTGAATTCATCTTTGTGGCCTATTTTCAGGGTTTGAATTATTTAATAATTTATTCTTTTAGTCATAAATTTGCAGAAGATATTTCGATCAATTGAAGAGTAATTTTGAAAAACCTAGAGAGGTTTTTGTTCATAACATAATAATTTAGAAAAACCTCTCTCATTTTTTACACAGGGGTTCCGGATCGAGAGATATGAAGGCATCTTTGAGACTCAAATTTCCCCAAATCCGATTTGTTATTTTTGGGTCAATTATCTTTAAAGATTTTGAGTTATCATGTAACTAATTGATGTAAATGTTTCAAATTTAGACCTAGAAGGTATTTATGGAACTAATTTACTTTTGTAATGATAAAAGGAAGACAAAAATACAATTTTGAGGAGGTATTTTTCACTCAAGGAGAAGCTTTTGGAGCTTTGATTTCTCACGCTAGCACTTATAACTCCTTGTAAGTGGATGGCTGTTATTGATTATATATAAACTGATAATCCCTTTTACCTGTCATGCTTTTTCATTTTTGATCTGTTTGATTGCTCAGTCTACAATTTCATTTCTTGTTTAAAGTTTTATTCATGTAAATGCTTGTAGCCTGTGGGTGGAATTAGTATTTCATGTGTAATGTTTATGGCTTATCGAGATGTGTTTGATCCCTATTTTATCCAATTTGCATGATTCATTTCTGTATTAGCTTGTGGATGTTTATTTCCTCCTTGCTGATGAAGTTTTTAAAACCCTAAAACCTATTTTATTTAATTTTGCTTTTGAGATTGTGTTGGCTTGTTCTTCTGGTAGTATAAGAACAATTTCTGGCACAAACATCTTTGGCACCGTTGCCGAGGATGAAGTTGAAGTATATCTTCCCTGGGATATCATTATTCTTCTAATTTTGAGAGGTGAACAAAGTCAGAAAATATTTTAGACTACAAATTTTCACCGGTGACTCCACGATTAAAGATTCCACTGCAAGGAGAATTTTGTTGGCAGAAAAATGAAGAAGCCAAATGGAAAGACTGGATATCAACTTGTTACTTTACTCCATGAGTTTTTGTTCTTATTCATCGACTCTTTCCTATATTTCCCATTGCATGTCAAAAGAATTATTTTTTGTTTTGTCTATTCCGATGATCATAAACCTTCAAGTACATATCCCACTTTGGAAGAAGAAAATCTACATTCTTCTTGTGTTATTGATGTTGATCCTATTCCTTCATTTGAAATACATGTTCAGCATGATATACATATACCCATATCTCTTGAAGCTGATTATTCTGGTCATCTTGTAGAAAATAAAGCTGATCTATTACCTTCTACCATCACTGCTTAAACTTGCGAATAGCTTGTTGAACCTCATTTTCAACTCACAGATTTTCAATCTCGACTCAGACAGAAGATGTTTAGACCTCTTAGGCTGCCATCTCTCTTACATCCTTACCCTTCCTACTTTATTGAATATCTTCCCCGTTTTACTGGAAAAGACCATATTATAGCAGAGAAGCATTTAGAATCTTTTCATAATTTCATTGATAATTTTGAAATCATGCATGAGGATGTTGTCATGAGGTTATTTTCGAAATCCTTTGCTGGAGATGTTGGGTTTTGGTTCTGAAATTTAAAAGCTGATTCAATTGGATCGTGGGAAGAGTTACATGATTTCTTTTTGAAGTATTGGGGTAAGAATAAATCTTATGATCAATTTCTTTCCGAATTTTATAGTTTGAAAAGGGAAAATGATGAGCCAATTACTAAATTTAATTGGAGGTTTCAAATTTTTTATATCAGTATGCCTACAGAGATCAGACCTTCGGAAAAACTTGCTATGGTATATTATGTTATGGCTCAACATTCAGATCTTGTCTTTTTCCTGTTAGAAAGGAAATCGTCCTCTTTAAGACAATTGTTTGAGGATGCAAAAGGAGTGGAGGAGAACATCCAAGCTTGCAAAATGATTCGAGATCAGGCTCATGTTGAAGATATACAAGCTTATGAACAAGAAGAAAAACGTAGGTATCATTCAGATTTAAGACAGTTTTCTTCATCATTTTCAGATTTTCATATGAACAAGGATATAAATGATGCTTGTGTTGATTCTTCATATCAGTTTGCTGAGTTTTTCGATGATAACATACTTTCAGTGGATTATAGTAGAAATTTCTTAGTTCTTGCTATGAAATTATCATGTTATGAAGAAGAAGCTACTGCTTTTCAACCTCTTACTATTGATATAAGAAATAAGTTGCCATTCTTGACTTATGGTCACTTTCAGAATTTTATTTGTTCAAGTTTTGATCAAGGGTTTTATTTAAAGGTCGAGAAGCAGTTTGAAAAGCCCTTGGTTTCCATTCTTGATCCAAAGTTTAAAAAGAACAGCAATGGAGAGGAAAAGAATGCTTCACTTTATGATGAATATAATGAAGACATTGAAGTTTTAAATCTGAAATTTCATGATCTCGTGGCTTCTTGGATGGAGTTGTATTTTTCAAAGGTTTCTAATGCTCCATATTTTGGCATACTTCATATTTCCAGTCATAAGTATTAGCTGCCTATAGACTCTTTATTGCATTTATCACATCTTTTGTGGGTTTTCTCAAACAGTAGCATGCATGAAATTATGATTCTCGGTCAAATGGTTTCTTGGCTTCACTAGAAGTATGATTACACTTGATTGGGTTGTTTCCTCCGATTAGAAGTAGGAGTAAATAGCAGAATAAGCTCGCAATACGAGCATGTAGATTATTTTCAGTATGTTGGTTTGTATTAGTATTTTTTCATTTCAGAGATATGTCTTCAGAGTTTGACAAAGTTGCAGAGATTTGGTAAATGACTCCATCACCCAATGAATAAGGCACAAGGTCTACAGGTTCTTGAAGCCTCACAAGGAGAACTTCATCCCACAGCAAGAGCCAGATGATATAACTAGATCTTGTTCTTAGTTTATCTGTTTTTTTTGTCCTAATTTTCAACCGTTGGTTTAAAATGATTTTATATTTCATGTTGATTTTAAGAATTTTTGACAATTAATAATTTTGGTTGGATTTAATGCTTTTAATGGTTGAATCATTTCATTATTTTAGTTTTAAGATTTGTCTTTTGGGCTTATTAGTTAATATGTACATCTTTAAGCTTTCAAAAACTTATAATAAAATTTCATTCCAATTTTTGATTTATAATCTAACTCTCATTTTTGAGTCCTTTGTCAAATATTTTCATGAGGAGATTCCTATAGCAGCTCTGTTTTTCATGTTTTTGTTATTTTCATTGGGAGCAGATTACGAGGATATGGAAATGAATTCAGGAAAACCAAAAGAGGTTTTTGTCCACAACAGAATCATTCACAAAAACCTCTCTCAATTTTTCAACAGCTATTATCGTTTGAGATATTCGAATTCATCTTTGTGGCCTATTTTCAGGGTTTGAATTATTTAATAATTTCCTATTTTAGTCACAAATTTACAGAACATATTCCCATCAATTTAAGAGTAATTTTGAAAAACCAAGAGAGGCTTTTGTTCATAACATACCCATTTATAAAAACCTCTCTCAATTTTTACACAGCTGTTATCGTTTGAGAGATTAGAATTCATCTTTGTGGCCTATTGTCGGGGTTTGAATTATTTAATAATTTCATGTTTTAGTCACAAGAGGAATTTTGAAAAACCAAGAGAGTTTTTTGTTCACAACATACTCATTTAAAAAAACCTCTCTTAGTTTTTACACATGGGTTTTGGATCGAGAGATATGAAGGCATCTTTGAGACCCAAATTTCCAGAAATTCGCCAAATTTCCCCAAATCCGATTTGCTATTTTTGGGTTAATTATCTTTAAATATTTTGAGTTATCATGTAACTAATTGATGTAACTGTTTCAAATTTCGAACTAGAAGGTATTTATGGAACTACTTTACTTTTGTAATGATAAAAGGAAGACAAACATACAATTTTGAGGAGGGAGTTTTCACTCAGGGAGAGGCTTTTGGAGCTTTGATTTCTCAAGCTAGCACTTATAACTCTTATGTAAGTGGATGACTATTATTGATTATATATAAACTAATAAGCCCTTTTCCCTGTCATGTTTTTTCATTTCTGATCTGTTTGATTGCTCAGTCTACAATTTCATTTCTTGTTTAAAGTTTTATTCATGTAAATGCTTGTAGCCTGTGGGTGGAATTAGTATTTCATGTGTAATGTTTTTCGCTTATTGGGATGTGTTTGATCCCTAGTTTATCCAATTTGCATGATTCAGTTCTGTATTAGCTTGTGGATGTTTATTTCCTCCTTGTTGATGAAGTTTTTAAAACCCTAAAACCTATTTTATTTAATTTTACTTTTGAGATTGTGTTGGCTTGTTCTTCTGGTAGTCTAAGAACAATTTCTGGCACAAACACAATTGGTTGAAAAAATGCATACCTTGATCACTTATCAAAATTTTCAGGCATCTGAATCTAATGAAAATATTTTCAAACATAAATTTGGCAGTAGTCACAGAAGTACAATCCTTTACTAGCGTTGCATCTTCCCGTCTAGTCAAGTAACCCATCGTAGTAATAATGCATCTTGCACCTAAACACTTTCATGGTGGGTTGATAGGTCTGACAAAATAAACAATGCACTTGTCAAATGCATGCAAATTTATTTGAGGTACTAGTGGCATTTCATCCCATAGCAACGATTTTCCAATTCTCTGGCAGATATCACAGTTGCAACAATATTCTCTAGCATCTACATGTAAAGTGGCCCACCGTAATCTTTCTTGCAATATCTTGTGTATTGTATCTTTTCCAGCATAATGTCCTGTTGCGACAACATGTGCTTCATTTAATATCATTGGTCATCACGTTTTAATACATAACGACGAAGAATTTCATCTGGTCCCATTTTATATAGATGTCCATCTATCAATTGGAAGTCTACATCTCCCACCACTAAATTTTTTTTCTGAAAAGTACTAAATCCTTCAGGTGCATATCTCATAGTCAAAAAATGTATAATATCTTTGTATTGGTTAGAAAACATCGTGATTGCAAACAATTGTGTATCAGGAATACCATCGTTGAGGTTCACAAGTTCTTCTCCACTTTCAAGTCTCGACAGGTAGTCTAATCCTGAGTTCAGTCGGCCTGGCTTAACAATAACTTCAAATCAAATTCCTAAAAATGGATAAGCCACTGACAAATATTCCCCCCCAACACTGGCTTGTTCACCAGGAATTTCAACGTTGAATGGCCTATGAACATTTTGAAATGTCCACCTAACAAATAGTATCAAAATTTATGTAGCACATACACCATAGCTAAGCCTTATCTTTCATTCGTAGTGTAATTATTATATGTTGTTAACAATTTCCTGCTAGTGAAGGCAATAGGATGATCAATGGATCCTTCACCAGGTTTCATAAGTACAACGCCAAGTGCGATAGACGGCACATCGACATGTACATGAAACTCCTTCTTCCAGTCTAGAAAAACTAGTATGGGTGTTGTGACCATCTTGATATTCAGAAGATCCAGACTTTCTTAGCATTTTTACTTCCACTTGAACTTAATATCTTTTTTAAATAGTTTTTCCATCTGAGCAATTACCTCTGCATATCCTTCAATAAATTTTTGATAGTATCATGTATGTCCCAATGTCATTCTCACCCGCTTCACTATCGCAAGGGGTGGTAGGTCGACAATGATCAAAATTTTAGCAGGGTCAACTAGGATTCCATCGCAACAAACTACATAGCCCAACATAATTCCAAACAAGGCACAAAATATGCATTTCTTTAAATTCAACGAAATTGGATACTATCAACATCATTCTAAGGCTCTCAATGTGATCTTTTATGATCCCAAATACTGTCCAGTCATCGAAGTAGGCCTCAAGAAAATTATGAATGAAATACTTGAACGCAACCACTACTATCATGGAAAAGATAGTAGGAGAATTCTTGAGTCCAAAGGGCATGACTGTGTATTGAAAAAATCCCCATTCCGTTGCAAAGGTTGTCTTGTGTCAATCTTCCTTTGCGATTCTGATCTGATGGTATCCAGAGAACCCATTAGTAAAATAATGAACTTCTTGGCCCCCAACACTTTCTAATACCTCATCTATAAACAAAGTTGGAAATGGGTCATGTAGGTAGGCATCGTTTAACTTTCCTAGGTTGACACAGATGCGTATTTCACCTGTAGTCTTCTTATCTTGCACTACTATCAGGGGGATCCATTATGATTCTTCAATCGGTTCTATGATACCCACATCTATCATTCGATCTAATTTTGTCTTGACATTTTCTTTATACCGCGGATTCAGCTGGTATGGTTGCTGCTTCACAGGATTTGTGTCAGGATTTAATGGTATTTTCATCTCTCCAAGGTTTTCAACAATCCCCTTCATCTCTAAAAAAATTTTAGGGAACAAATCCTGAAATTCATGAAGTAAGTTTATGATCCTACCTATAGTTTCATTGTCCCAATAATCTTCGATATTGGCAAAGTTTGGATCCTCTACAGATTCAATGTTTACTTTCTTAGTTTTTAATGGATTTAGGAGCTGGATACTTCAAATACCAAATCCCTCCATCGCACAAGTACCTTCAGAATCTGGGATGTTCATGTCTCACGAGTGATCATCATCGGGCCACTCGTCAAATTATAACACCCCATCTAGTGTTGGACTGTCATTCTACTCTGATTAAAGTTTGATGTCTACATAGGGATAGCTTCGAATATCTTCATTGTTACAGAGAAAACTTCCTATGGCTTGGGGTGTACCACAATAGACAGAGTAACCGCAGAAATCAATCCCTTCCAATATGCAAGAGAAATAAAACATCTAACACTAAAAGATCTCGAAACATACCTTATTCCGAATGGTTGATGTAGATCCCCGTTGAGCTTTTCCAATCCCGCTTGTGATAACAATTTGCTCTCTCAACAATCAACAAACAAGACAAGCATGCTATATAATGGTGTTAGACCTACTCTAGCATATATAATCAATAATGCATAAGCAATTAAAAGCATCCATGGATTCAATATTCATTTAAATGCACATCATTGGGTAGGAAAAGATATTTCTATTAATATAAATCAGATATTACAAGAATGACAACCTCTGCCAACACATCTGCGAATCGAAGAAACTGAGTCCTCCACCTAGGCCTCCACCACCTCAATCCTCCATCTCTTGATAGAAAGCTCACAAGCAAAGGCAAGCTTGGGAAGAACACCAAGTGCTCCAAGGGACAAAGGGATGTAGACTCAAGTATAAGAAAGCTATTACAACAATGGACTATGGTTTTCTTGCTCTTCAGTTCCTCCCATTTCAATGTATCCAAAGGGTTCCTTATATAGTGCCTCAATGGGGTAATGGAAGGTCAAATTCGAGTGATATCAAGGCATATGGAAGGCCAAGAGACAAGTGAATCAGATCCACATCAAGGAAAACTCCAAAAATCTTTGGCCTTTTGCACACATCCCGATGTACATGGGTTTAAGGGTCATATTCGTGTATATACGTGAGAAAGGGTTTAAAAGTCGCGTATGGAAAATAACAGGTGTTTTTAGGGATGATCATGGAAACATCAAAGGTACAAAAATAGTCCATGGGGTCCAAAGATTCTGCAGAGGGACAGGGAATGCCATAAATATGTGATCTGTCATGTGTGGTAAAATCATCTGTAACATCCGTCTTGATCACTTGCAATGCAGTATCAATCAAAGGATGGTCATTGGAAAACTCAAATGTGTGTGTAAAGCTAGAAAATAGTTCATCCCATTCAAGAGTCCCTCATCACAGCTCAATTAATGTGTATCATTACCTTGGTATCATATCGAATGTATTCACAAAATGATGAACCCATTCCTGTCGCGGGCATGCCTCCCATGTCACATGACAATATTCAATGTGCTTAATAATATTAGTCAATATTGTGTACTTATGGCCAGTATAACTGATCTTCTCTCCAAATCGTATCTACATCAACCTTCGGCATTGAGGCCAATGTGAGATAGTTTGTTTATGTGTAACCCACCATCTGGAAGGTGTAGCTTTTAGTGCAAAGTACATAGTGGATAAGCGTTGATGTTCTGTAAATTTATCTTCAAATTCTATTAGAAAATATGTGAGGTTTGGTAAGACTTCATATGTGGGTATCTCACATGCCTCACTACCTACATGTTGCACAAACTGTGTAATTCTTGTGCATCTTTTCATCGATACTTCATGCAATCAATTCTGTCAGTTTTCCAAAGCTTCTCAAGAATCCGATTTAGAGGAACTAACATTGTGCCAACTGAGATTTCCATCATCCATTGGGTTTACATAATCATCTCTTGCAGAAGTGATATTATAAATCTAGTCCAGATAATCTCCTTGTCCTTCTCTATTCACTTGGTTGATGTATCTCTTACCTTCTAGGGGATCAATTGGTGAGACCACCCTTAGCTCTAAATCTTCAAATGTTAAGATTCTTTTCTTGAAATTTATAATTATTTGATTACCAATCAACCAGTCAGTCCCTAGAAGTGTGGGATATGGATTTTTATTATCCATAATGTCAATCACTTCGAAATCAGCATAAGTTTGTAGGTCTTCTATTTTGACAGGCACTTGAGTTAGTTGACCAATAAGTAGAACCTTCGACTAATTCGCTAATCGGAGCTGGACAGGAGACCATACAAGTCTCGGATTTCCCATTCTATCTCATGTTTGTCCAGTCAAAATGTTGAAATCAGAGCCCAAGTCTATAATAATATAATCCATATCGTGTTGGAGACATCTACCATCATACACACTCTTTCGGTCAAATTGGTCTAGTTAAACCACTATCCTAAGTTTAATTGACATCAGTGGAGCATTAATTGCCATCATCCCAGTCATACCCATGCCTACCTACAGTCAAGGAGGCTAACTTATCCTTC
>LPNX010984396.1:3830-46295 GCA_001517045.1 Pseudotsuga menziesii | reverse complement strand
TTCGAATTGTCCTCTTAGGTATTCGAATTCTTCATTGAGTTAAGCCATTGATCATGCATGGTATTGTAATCCTTTATTGTTTATATAATATACAAAGAGGAAACCTATTTTGGTTCCAATTATTGCTAATTCATGAGTATTTGTTAATAATTCTTTGATGAGATTGAATCTTAGTTCCTAGATCAATGTGCAAGAATTAATATATCGTAGTCTCCTATTTGTGTAGTCATCCATAGTTCACAATCAATCTTCATTCTTTTCCCGATATGATTACCTTTTTTTCTAGTCGTAACTCTTCTTGGGTTTCTTCTATCAAATTTGTCAATTATGCGATAACATCTTTATATTGGATTATCTTTAAGCAACTTTTAAAGAATTCTTTTAGTTTACTAACCTTTTCAGTCGGTTTCTTTCAGAGTAGTTGATCAAGTTACTTAGAATAGAACATGCACCAAGATGGTGTCATAAGATGATCAAACCTAGTAATATGAAGTATCTAGCAGCTATATATATCCCCTCCCTTCTCTCTCTGTCATGCAAACTTTAGAGTGTGAGGTGTGTATAAATTAGGGAGACCAGCTCCCTATTTATACCTTCCATGTGACTAACCAAATAGATTCCTGGGGCCGACTTGTCTCCCTAACAAGGTCGACTTCTCCTAGAAATACTTCGAATACAAATTACATGATGTTACATTGGGGACTATTGCCCCAAATTACAATGGAGGTTGTACCTCAAGGTCTAGACACAATAAATACATCCCGAAAGGCGGAAAATACATATCCAATGGGGGTACAACAACATACAATGATAATATACATCATAATATCTTCTAAAGTTACAAATACATCAACCAGAACTTTTGTCAACATTTCGACAAGATAAAGCCATGCATATCTCTGATCATATTCGAGAGTGGTGCAAATGAAAGTGGATGATCAAGGCCAACATTCCAACCAATATTCTATTGGAATGGTTCCTTAAATCTTTATTACCCTACATCACGAAAGATGTTTCATCCGGAGTGACTAATGAGAAACAAACTATATTTAGGGACCTATTGGAGACTGGAAAATCATAGGTAACAACAGTAGGGATTCTTCCCAAATAACGTTCCCAATTAGCTAGTTATTATTTGGTATGGCGAATCCATCCAGTTTACGGTCTGGCTATCGTAGGTCAAGTAACGATTAAAGTGTTTTATCGGTTATGGCCCGGTCCAGTGTGTATATTTTTTTAGTTTTTTAATGTTTAAGTATGATGTCCAAGTGCCTAACTAAATGCAGGCGATAGAGATAACGAGGAGGGTCACAATGTGATGCACAGGTTCTTACCTTTCATCTTACCTCTCTTGCTTCTAAATCACAAAACAAAGAGAAACTAACTAAGACTCACTAACCTATCCCTAGGCAGCAAAACTGTAATTAATGGTGAGTAATGTATTGTATTGCATGCATAAAGAAAATCACGATAGCTGTTAACATTACTGAAAACATGAATATCAATAGAAAGATGAACAACAAGATAGCTTATTGTTAATTAAAACATTCATTACTCAATCACAAATGTGGAAATTTCACAAAATAAACAAGAGTACATTTATAACATGAAAGAATTCAATAGGTTAGAACGATCTCACAGTTCATGGAAACAAGATGAAAAAGAAATAGTTCACATTCAACCAGTCCATGGCAAACATTTGAAACTCCACAAAACTTTCTTCAGCTCAAACATATAACTCTTTATTGTAAAATGAATTAGTTCTTCTTACAATAAAATTCCTCAAGATAGTCTGAAAAAAGGTCCCTCTTATCTAAAAATCTCCTATACTTATACAAAAAAGCAAAAAACTATTGGGATTCCCCTCATTGCCTCTTGGGATTCCCCAACCTTTCCTTTACAAAAAAATTTCATGTAGCTTGTGCACAAAATTAATATAATATATTACATTTTTAATAAATATTCCCAAAACATTTCATGAGGAGGACCCAGCTTGCTCGTTTGTGAACTTTTTCCATGCATTAGCATCTGCTGCTTTGCTTTCAAACCCAAAAGGCTCAAGGAATTGAATGTTAATCTCATACTTGGTAGCTTGGGTCTTCACACCTTCTATTCTAGCATGAATCAGGCGCAACTAGTCCTCCAACAAGGGTATGCTCACAGCTGCATGTGCTACTTCATTTTTTAATATCCATTCATCTAAATCCTTGACCTACTGGATTGCTTGTTCATCCTCGTTGTACCTGTCCTGTAAATGCTTTAAAAATAGTTCATATTCAGGTAGCACCTCCAATATTTTCTCAACAGAAGTATGACATCGATTATATGTGAAGAGCACTCTCCTACAGAATTCGACACAAGCAGTCTTTGTCTTCTTCATTGTTTTCTTTAATTCTTCTGCGACATTACTAGCGAATTCCATTAACTCATAATCTTGCTTCAATGTTTGTTAATATTTGACAAATAGGTCAATGGGAGATTCTTCATTGGTTTCTACCCAAACCATTCTTCCCTTTAGAATTTCTAGTATATCCTGACTCCTATCCATAAAATATGAAGTGGTATTTACAATATCTTCCAACCTAGTGTCTATCTACAAAACTTTACATCTTTCATCTTCTATCTGTATTTGTATCTGATGGATCTTTTTCCTAAAAATCAGAACATGCTCCTTTAAGGGTCGGATGTCAGCTTTCTGCTCCATAGCACTCTTTAGCGATGTTGTCAATGAATTCTTCTATTCTTCTAAAGCTGCTATCTGCATTTGATATTGCTTCTCCTTATCTTCTGCAGTAGCCTTATCTATTCCCAACTCAGTAACTTTGCTTTCCAACTTGTTCTTTTCCTCATTTAATTTTCCAAGAGATAGTTGAAGATTATCTTTCTCAGCCTTTAAACTCTGATGCTCCAGCTGTAGCTTTTGTAACTCTGCCAAGGTAACTTGAGAATTCTTCTCTGTATATTCTACAGATATTGCTAAAGCATCCTTATCTGCTTTCAAAGTTTGGCATTCTATCCTTGAAACCTTGACTTCACCTATCATGTATTCATAATTTCTCTTTAGCTTCTGGCTTTCATCCCTTTGTTTCTTCAAGGTTTCCTTCAGCTAAACTACATTCTTCTGTGACTGCTCTAGATCAGTCATGATCCTGTCCATGTTGTATTCATTTGATAAGGTTAAAGCTACCCTATCCCTTGCTATTAACCATGGATCATTATGAGTACCATGTACTATTGTCTTGTCCATCACCATCTTCCTTGGCTTTCCTCCACTATCTACTTTTTCTCAATTCTCTTAACAATTCTCTTATTTTCTTTGTCATAGAATATAGTATTAAAATCAGGTATTTCCTCCCCTTCGGTAGGTACAAAAGGAATCAAATCAAATTCAGAAATTGAAACTTCTCCTAACATACTGCCAGAAGGGACAGCAAGCTCCAAGGGATAAATATCAGACTGTCCTTGTTCTTGATCTATAGGATCTTGTACTTCTTGTACATCAACTTGCTCCGTGGACTACTTTTCCTTTTGGGGTTCTGTTAACCTGAAGCCCTCACTTTCTTCCTGTTTCTTCTTTATCTCAACTTCTTATTTTCTTTTCTTTTCTTCTTCTTCCTTCTTAGTTGCTTCTTCAGCGGCTCTTTTCTTTTCTTCTTCTTCAATTCTCAATCAATTTTATGCTTCCTGTACCAATCTGCTAGCATCTTCCTCTCTTTTCTTGACCTCTTCCTCTTCTAGCTTCTTATCTTTTTCCGTAGTCTCTCCTTTTCCACCCACAGTTGTTATATTTTGCTTGAACCTTTTCTTAAGGGCTGTTATGTTTTTGGCATTGCGGAACATCTCCTCATCTTTGTCCCAGAATTCAGTGTACTCAAAATGGATTCCATCTTCTTTGCAGTAATTAGCTACTTTATTATGGTAATCATTTCTATGAAAATTCATTTCTCCAAAGCGAAAATATTCTAATTCTTTAACAAACTCTACTGCCTACTTTACCCTTGAAAACTTATAGCTTCCAATGAAGAAAGGTACTGCAGGGTACACTGCCTTTTTATGTTTAAGCAAAAAATTTCCTACTCCATCAATGCACAACTGTCTAACGGCCTCCTTATGGAGTACATAATCTGTAGCATATTTTGGGAGTAGAGAAGGAGCTTTGGAACCACCATACATTCTCACATACAATCCATCCTCTGTCAGATAATAATCCCTGAATTCTTGTATGACCTTAAATGCTTCCTCGGACATGCAATTACATTCTGTTAGGAAAATCAGGGTATATAGGGGCATAATGAAATTCTCACAAATCTCCCTATAATAACTATAATACTTATGTGCCCAAAATAATTTATAAGCTGTGTATACTAGAGTTCTGTCCTTCTCCCAATTGCACTTTAAGGCAGGGAAAGCCTGAGTGCATAATATGCAATCAATTAGAATAGAAATCATGTATAATTCAGATTTCTTCTAGGATACTCCTCCCAATGCTGCACTTATACATGTTGAAAGACTGTTTGACACTATACTGGCCTAGTTGAAGATATTTCCTTGTGTAGAAATGAAAAAAATGACTGGTATCCAACCAATCTTGAAACTTTTGCCATTTGTTCTACCAAAAATCTTGTTAAGCATCAAAGCAATAAATCTGTAAGGAGCACGAAGGGTTAAGGTATCATATTCTCCCAAAGTTATGGTTCTGAAATTCTTCCCTGGGATCATCATCCTCTTTACCGTCTCTACCAGGTCTAGACCTACCTCCTTTAACCAACTTTCCATTAGATAGGCATGTGGTGAGGGTAGATGGTATGCCATAGACACATAGGTAGGGTTGTAGGTAGCATAGCCTTTCTTTGCAGTATTTGCTAAGATCATTCTCATCACATCTGCCCTGGGCAGGATCCGATCCAACCTATTACTTCTGAGCATGGAAACAATTCAGGCCTAGTAGCCACTTTCATCAAAGCTGACTTTTCAATGTTAGCATAAATTGTCATTTCTTCAAACCCAGCATCAGGGACATTCTGGTTTGAGATCATTCTGAAAATTTCTCCCCATTTGTAATCTGGTTCTACTCTAGTTGTGGCTTTGGTGTCTTCATAGATGAATTCTACCTTGGTTATTATTTCTATCTCAGACTCTTCTTCAGCCACCGGGGCTTTCTTCTTCTGTGTCTTTGGCATGTTGTTGTAATGGCAATCGACCTGTAACAGTTATGCAACATGTTTTAGTCTAACTAAATTTAGCAATTGATATAGTAATAAACAAGAAAATGTATAGATCTATTCACCTCTTCGACATGCATGCTGAAAGATTTATATCAAAAACACAGTCTTTATGAATGAGGAATTTAAAACAGGGAAAAAAAAAACCGATAACAATGCTGCTTGCCCAAGGTTTACTCATCTCAAAACCCTAGTCTAGAAATTCTCCTTCAATTCATACAGGCATTTTGATTTACACCAAGCTTATTTCACTGCTGAATCTCAACAACGAATCCCAAACTCAAATACATCTCTAGGGAAAAATGGCCTCTTAACCTTCGGTCGACCATAAAGTTTCCAAGAATAGGGTGGTGCAAATGGTGAAATGCCTGTCTACATCATGCCCTACAACCCCATGCAAGAAACACAGGCGCATACATAACACTCGACGGTAGATAGACTCAAACTCCCACAAAGTGAAAACTCAATCAACAAGATAAGCCCCTTAATGATGTAAAATATTCACAAGAAAAATGCAAGGGAGGAAAAACCCTAACCCCTTATGCAGAAAACCTAACCTTCACCCAATAAATGGTTCAAAATCAACCAACAACACCCAAAGTAACAAGGCCACGGGTACACCTACCTGACAATAGTGATGTTAATGACTGGACAAGACGAAAAACTCCACGGGTGCAGAGCAGGGCAAACAAGGTCTTGACAGCTGTGTGCGCACAACTCTGGATAGTTTCAATAGTGCAATATGACAAGTCATATAGAAACATATAACAAATATATATATACCTACGACCGGGCAGGAAATTATCGGCAGGCAAATAATAAAACCATCGGCAAAATTGTCTGGAGGATATCCACAACAGGAGGTGCGAAAAAAACTATGGACCTGGCACTAAACTGTTAAAACAACCTCAGACATCGGAAGCACTATCAACTATTCTCGAGACCCATTGCTACTAGCCTTCCGCAATATCAGCTATAGACAGCTCTACCATCCTGAAAATGGGTATTGGGTCTCGACAGAGTTAGATTCTTCGGAATCGGCAAAGAAAACGGAATGCTTTCAGATCACTTTAATACTAGCCCTCCACAACGCCGAGCGAGATAAACATTATAACTTTGGCTTGCTCCGGTCAATCAACTTGACAGCTGGAAAAATAAATAATCAATTATCGAAAACACTAAGGTGAAAGAAAAAATAGTTTATCGGATAAGTCTAGCACTAAGGAACCGCAACTTCGGCAAATAAAGTCCGAGGATAAAGCAAATTAACTCTGATGCATCGGTGAAGGCTTTCGATAAACCACTCGACAGGCTAGATGACTCTGCTTCCGTAACATCGAAAGGTTAGTCCACTACGCTTCTGATATCGGAAGAATAGTTAACTAATCATCTGATACAGAAAAGTAAAAAGACCAAGTTTTTTTTAAGGGGATTTTCTGTACTCAGGGAAACTTTGGCAATAATAAAATACTCATAGGCTAGTTTGAAGAAAAACAAATAAAAAGCGGGGCCCTAAAATTGGAAAATTTTGGGGAAATAGTTGCAGCTGCAACAATTGGAGACTACCTGGTGAACACAGATCTCTAAACAATTTACTCTTTGATAAACAAACTACTCTGATGGTACCACTTTACTAGGTTTCTTCAAGATATCTGAATTCCCAAATGAAAGATTTATTCACATTAATCATTGATTATAGTCCAAGTTAAGGAAAAAGGGGAACCAGGATTTCAAAGTGTGGATAACTCTTTCGAGGCCAAGAGTATGAGTTTTGTTTTACCTCTGTATTTGGGTAGTTTCCAACTTAGACACCACAGGATCGTAACATTTGGTAAATAGATATATCCGTTTGTTCCTCATTCCCATGTCATTTTGCACTTTTTTGTGCTTTTGGGATGTCCCCTTTTGAGTCCTCTTGTTTGCCTTCGTTTTGAATTTTAATTCAGGATCCTCTATCCATAATGTTCTTTTATGTGAGAGATATTTTAATTTCAACCCACGGACGGAGAAGAACTTTGGCAATCCCATTGATATTGATGTAGTTCAGTACGTGTTTTGATACATATTGCTTTTTAGGATATTTTGACTCTCATTAACCTTTTGGCTTTCAATTCATGGCATGGGATTATTTAAATATAATACCCTGTTTACCTTGCTTCCTTTCCATGGGTCTTTTGCTGTTACCCCCTAGGATAGTTTTAATGTGAGATGAATGGAGCCTCAAAATAGTACTCTGGACTTTTCTATCTAAGTTATTTCACAAGGATTAAGCAGGACTTCAATGTGTTCATAGCCATTTAGAAAATCTGCTAAACATGAAGAAATTCTTTCAAATATTATATGAATCAATAGTAGGCAATCTTGTATTCAAATATTTCAATTAATCTAGAATTATGGTGAACTCCATACAACCAAAAGTCGTGCTATTTTATTGACCATAAGCAAAATAAAAAATTTACAATCAATCAAACTCTACACAAATAAAGCAAATAACTAAAATACCCTAAAGTAAACAATAAACCAAACGTTTATTTATGTATAAGAAACAAAATCAAAACGATCAAGAAAAATAAGGCTTGAGAACTAAACCATTTACTGGTAAGTTCTCTTCCCACCCCTGTAAGTCCTGCAACTTGTAAGTCGAGGGGCCTAGCTTTGCTGCAATTTGAAAAGGGCCTACCCATAACTACTGAAACTCGGTGTGCTTTCCCTTTTCATCGTACGGGTGATCCCACTTAAGAACCAGATCTCCTACTTTGAAATCTTTGTTCCTAGCTTTGTGTTTGTCAAACCACCGCTTCACTATTTCTTGTTGATGCTTAAACCTTTCCTGGGATTTGGACCTAGACTCTTCTAACTTCAACAGATTATAGATTCGGATTCTTAGAATTTCATTATCAGTACCCCTAGACTCTTGGGCTATTATGGAAGATGGCAATAGAATATTAAGAGGGAGGACAACTTCTTTTCCATAAACGAGAGTGTATGGTGACACACCTAAGGAATTCCTTGGTGTGACTCTATCAGCCCAGAGAGCATTAGATAACGCTGAATACCAGCTCCTTTGATTTTCTATCACTATTTTCTTTAGAATTCTAATCATATTTTTGTTTGTGGATTCCGCCAAACCATTTCCTTGTGGGTAATAATTTGCAGAATAATGCAACTTAATTCCTCTTTCAAAATAATGCAACTTAATTCCTCTTTCATTTGCAAATGTAGTTAACCTAATAGAAGAAAAATAAGTAGCATTATAAAAAACCAGGGAAATTGGAATGCCAAACCTGGTCATAATGTGGTTATGTAAGAAATCCATAACTACATCTTTGTCTTCTTTTCGTAATGGAATAGCCTCGACCCATCTGGTGAAGTAATCAGTTGTTGTTAGAATATACTTGTGCTGCAAGGATGAATTTGGGTTTATTTCTCCAATAATATCGATTCCCCATTGTTCAAATGGTTCTAATATAATTATTGGTTTTAATGGTCCTACTGCTTTAGCTTGTCTTCCAACACATCTCTGACAAGCATCACATTTTCTAACATAAGCATGAGCATCCTTAAACAATGTAGGATAGTAATATCTAGCTCTGAGAATCTTATGTGCTGTTGTGTCTCCAGAAAAGTGACCTCCAACAAGTCCATCATGCAATTCTGCTACGACCTTCTTCACATCTTCTTGTTCCAAGCACCTGAGAAAGACTCCATTGTAGTTCTTTCTGAACAGTTCTTCATCAATGATCTGATATAAAGCTAATTTTAGACGTAATGATCTTCTTTGCTTGGGACTCCAATTCTTTGACAAATAACCTCCTTGGAGATAATGGACTAGATCCCTATACCAGGAGTCTAGAGTTGTAAATAGAGGACATACATCCACTATATGTAGTTCAGCTTCATTATCCCAACTGCTTTCTTCATTGTTTTGACCTTCACTCATTAGTTTACAAAGTCCTTGTCCTTTAACTATGGCTGTTGGTTTAAACTCAAGATCGTATTCTTGTAAATCAGTTACCCAGTTGCCTCTTCTTTCTCCTAATTCCCTTTGTACAAAAAGAGATCGTACAACTGGGTGTGGAACTATTACATTGGTGTGATTCTTAAGTATATATGGCCTGAATTTTTTTACCGCTTTAAAAACTGCATAAGCTTGTTTGTCAACAGCGGGATAGTTCAATTCAGCCCCTTGCAGACCAGTGCTCATAAATGATATGGGGTACTCATCTCCCCCATCTTCTTTTTGTGTAAGCACAGCTGCTAATGAATCATCAGACGCAAAAGTGTACAGAATAAAATATTTTTCAAAATTTGGACTTTTGAGTGATGGTGCATGAGCAACAGATGCTTTTATCTTGCTGAATGCATTCTTCTCCAAATCAGTCCATTTGAACTCCACACTTTGTTTAACCATTTGCTACAAAGGTTTGACGATTTGAGAAAAGTCTTGTACAAACCTTTGCACAAAGTTGATTGTCCCCATAAAATATTGCATACCCTTTTTATTATGGGGTAAAGGGATCTGCTCTATGGCTCTAATCCTCTTCAGGTCTATGGAGATCCCTTTCTTAGAAATGACATGACCCAGTATCTTTCCTTCTGTGACTGCAAACACACATTTCTTGGGATTTAGTGAAATACCATATTTCCAGCAACGCTCAAAAATATGTTTCAAATGAAATGCATGCTCTTCTCTCTTTTTTGAAAATATTGTAACATCATCTAAGTAAACCACAGCACTACGGCCAATCAGACCACATAAATCTATATCCATGGCCCTCTAGAATGTAACTCTGGCATTGATAAGTCCAAAGGAAATCCTCCTATACGCAAAAGTTCCCCACTTGGTTCTGAAATTCGTCTTGAGCCTGTCTTCCTATGCTACGAATACTTGATTATAACCAGAAAATTCATCTAATAACAAAAATAATTCAGAACCTGAAACCATTTGTAGTATTTGCTCCATGGGTGGGACAAGATAATTATCTTTATCTAATGCACGATTAATATTTCTAAAATCTACGCAAATTCTGATTTCTACGGACTTTTTCTGTACTGGTACCAAGTTAGAAACCCATTACAAATGTTTGACTTTAAATATGATTTTAGCATCCAACAACTTTTTTACCTCACTTTGAATTAAAGGTTCCATCTTAGGATGCATCTTTCTCAAAGGTTGTTGGTAAGGCTTGATTCCAACTTTGATTGGGATAAAATGTTGTATGATCTTTGTGTCATAAGTTTTTAGATCTTCATAGGTCCAAGCAAACACATCCATGTACTGCTTGAATAAACTAATGAACTTAATCCTTTCTCCTGGAGAACAACACTTCCCCAAATTTACATATTTGGGTTCAGCTTCAAACCCTAAATTTATCAGCTCAAATTGTAAAGATGAGCTATGAGTCTTGACGTTCGCTGGCTTTGTGAACTTGTTATCAAAATCAAACATTTGTTCCAAGGTCCTAATTCCTTTTGGAATAAAGTTACCGAACTTTAATTCTTGTTGATGTTATTCATCATCTATTATTGCTCCTTTGAAAGTATCACCATTCATCAAACACTCCAAGATTTGTTGATCATTGTCAAAATCCATTATATTTGTGATGTTATTTGGAACAGAAGGCCTGAAAAGTAATTCAATAAAGCATCTATTATTTGAAGGTACTAATCTTGCAGCTGAGGTAGCTAGTAAATCAGCTGCTGCATTTTTTAATCTAGGAATTGACACAATATTGAATGCATGAAAATTTATCAACAACTCCCAAACTTCATTTTGGTAAGCTTTCAAATGCGGTGAAATGCAGTGTATTTTGTTCTGAATTTACTTAACAACGATTTCAGAATCTCCATATACTTTCAGTTTTTTTACTTTCAATTCTATTGCTTTTTTAAGTCCCTGAACTAGTGCTTCATTTTTTACTGTGTTATTTGTGCATTTGAATTCTAACCTACATGAAAGAAAATGTTTATTTTTTTCTGGATCAATCAGGACACAGCCAGCCCCTGATCCCTCCAATGTTTTAGAACCATCAAAATAAAGAATCCAAAAAATTCCTACTTCTACTGAATTTGAATTATGAACTACATCTGAAACTAAATCTACTATGTTACAGTCAATCTCATCAGCTCATGAAAATTGAAGGAGATCAGGCTGGATATGAGGTATACTGCTGGCTTCTTTAGCTTGGTAATTTCTCGGTTCTAGTTCAATGAAATAGTTTCCCGACACAGAGTTTACTGGTTCATTTTTTCCTTCTAACTGAGTCACATTATATTTCATTTGAGGCTCTCTTAACACTTTTATCTGATTTGGACATCCTTTAAAAGGAAACCACAAATGTGACCAATCCGATGCAAAATATCCTTCTAACCTTGCTGACCAGTCTCGGATCAAAACCAAGCCATAAGCATCTGGTATGTCTGCTACTACAATTTCGATGTACTGACATACTCTCTCATCTACGGATAAACGAATCAGAACATCCTCCATTTCTCCTATTACATTTATTGTTGTTCTGTCTAATTGAAGAACTTGCCAAGTGGATGGTTTAGGTTGACCATTGATTTGCTTGCAGACTGAAAGTGGCATAACATTGACTGATGCTCCTGATTCCACTAAACAGTTATGTACATTATAGTTGAAAATTTAAAAGGTTAGGAGAAATGCTGGAGTTCTATACCTAGATTTTCCTCCTAAACTTGCCTCACCAATTTCTTCCTTGGGTTGGTTGTCACTGGGAGGCTCCTCTTCTTGTGTCTCAAGTGCTTTTAAAAGATTCTCCTTTTGTTGAGGTAAATTGCACATTTCAAACAATGAGATATTTGCTTTATCATTTTTAATGTCTTCCACAATATCATATCCTATCTCATGTTCTTTGAGATTCTTCTTGACATTGTCAGTTTTACTTTCAGTAGGATTTAAAGGTGTGTTGACTTTCTTAGGATCCTGACTTGAAATGAAAAATTCAAGTATTTTAACAGTCAAAGTGTTGTTCTTTATCTTCTTCATGTTTTCTTGAAGTTTCTTAATATTTGGAAGTATTGAATTATCTTCTTTTAACGGATTCCGACTTCTTCTTGTTACATTAGTTTCTGGTGTTTCTTCTTACATTGGAAAGTCTTCATCTTCCATATTAAACATAGAAACACAGTCCCATAAAACTAAGGTGTCTTCCTCTTGTTTTTCTCTATGTTCATGATCTTTTTCTTTCTTCTCACTAGTTTCAATCAATTTGGAGTCCAATAATGCATTCATTACTAATGCCATAGAATTATTCCATTGTGGGTAATTCTTCTCAAAATGAGGCTACTGATGAAAGGTACAAAAATTTTCCATGCCTACATCGATTAAATTCATTGCTGAAGGAGTGTGTGGAGGAGGTTTAAGTTGACTATTGTCTTCCCTTTTTTTATAATAAGGTTTATATGGTTTATGAGCCTCTTTTTCCTTTTCTAAATCTATCACCCTGTTTGATAATTTCTGCATCATCTTCACCATTCCTTCGAAATCATGTGATCACTCATCCTTAGGCTTAGTCAGCAATAAAGGTTTCTTGTTTCCAAAAATATTCTCTTCTGACTGCACAGGGTAATTTTCTGTACTTTCCATCTCTGCCTCTACCTTCTCAGCTTCTTCATAGGTTTCTGCTAATGTGGGTCTAACCAATCTCTTGGAAAACATGGCTAGATCAAGCCTGAGAGCTGAGGTGTAGTATTCAATTAGGGCATTTTCAGATGGTTTGTCAGCTGCAGTGAAATTGTTTAGGTAAGCAGCAAACCTTTGAGTGAATTTATGCACTCTTTCCTTCCTTTCCTTCTTTAGAGCACATAACCCTTTCATTAAAGTTGCATGATTTTTCTGGACTGTGTATTTGCTTCTAAACAGTCTCTCAAAAGTATTCCAATCTATGATTTAATTTGCAACTAAGGCAAAATACCATGAGGTTGTGTTTCCTTTCAAGGTGAGAGGAAACAATCTATAGATCACATATTTATGCTCTCCAGCTTGTAGTCCCTCTACAGCCAATTAAAAACTCTACAAATGATCATCTACCAAAATTCCTTCACTTGGTTCAAACTTGGGTAACATCTTGTCAAAATCCTGAGGCAAATCATGCAAGGGAGATGTCAGATTTAAAGGAGACCTAGCCCTCCAAGCAGTTTGTGGAGGAGACTGATTAGCATTTACATTAGCCATGATTCTGAGTGGAGTATGTGGTTGAGACTGAATAGGAGTCTGTAACAATGAGTAGTAAGGGGAATCTGGATCCAATTGATCTAAAGGTTGGTCAACTTCCTATAAGGCTGCTTCTACCAATTCTATAATATCTTCTACCAGCCCTAAGTCTTCCAATTGAGGGTGATCTTTCTTCCGATACTCTCTCCTAGGTAGGATAGAAATAATAGGTAATCCTCCAATATTTTTCGCATATTCCCTGGTAATTCTCCTTAAATCATCAACCACTTCGTTATCAACAGGATAAAGATACCCTTTTTCTTTTTCTTTGGGAGTGGGTTCGTGAAGCAAAAAAATTTCAGAATTGTCATTGGTGGAGTAATTTGAGAAAGTAGGCTTCCTCGACCAGCCATGCAATGGTGGCCCTCCTTCTAGCGCCAAAACTATTGGATCCTGGAAAATCACAGGTAACAACAGTAGGGATTCTATCCAATAAACGTTCCCAATTAGCTCGTTATTGTTTGGTATGGGCAATCCATCTGATTTATGGTCTGGCTACTGTAGGTCAAGTAACTATTAAAGTGTTTTACCGGTTATGGCCCGGTCCACCATGTATATTTTTTTAGTTTTTCAATGTTTAAGTATGATGTGCAAGTGCCTAACTAAATGCAAGTGATAGAGATAGCGAGGAGGGTCACAATGTGATGCGTAGGTTCTTACCTCTCGTCTTACCTCTCTCGCTTCTAAATCACAAAACAAAAATAAACTAACTAAGACTCACTAACCTATCCCTAGGGAGAAAAACTGTAATTAATGGTTAGTAATGTATTGTATTGCATGCATAAAGAAAATCACAGATAGATGTTAACATTCCTGAACACATGAATATCAATAGAAAGATGAACAACAAGATAGCTTATTGTTAATTAAAGCATTCATTACTTAATCACAAATGTGGAAATTTCATAAAATAAACAGGACTACATTCATAACATGAAATAATTCAATAGGTTAGAACAATCTCATAGTTCATGGAAACAAGCTGAAAAAGAAATAGTTCACATTCAACTAGCCCATGGCAAACATTTGAAACTCCACAAAACTTTCTCCAGCTCAAACATATAACTCTTTATTGTAAAATGAATTAGTTCTTCTTACAATAAACTTCCTCAAGATAGTCTAAAAAAAGGTACCTCTTATCTAAAACTCTCCTATACTTATACAAAAAAGCAAAAAACTCTTAGGCTACCCCTCACTGCCTCTTGGGCTTCCCCAACCTTTCCTTTACAAAAATTTGTCTTGTAGCTTGTGCACAAAATTAATATAATATATTACACTTTTAATCAATATTCCAAAAACATTTCATGAGGAAGGCCCAACTTGCTCATTTGTGAACTTTTTCCATGCATTAGCATCTGCTGCTATGCTTTCAAACCCAGAAGGATCAAGGAATAGAATGTTAGTCTCATACTTGGCAACTTGGGTCTTCACACCTTCTATTCTAGAAGGAATCAGGTGCAACTGGTCCTCCAATAAGTGTATGCTCACGACTGCATGTGCTACTTCATTTTTTAATATCCATTCATCCAAATCCTTGACTTGTTGGATTGCTTGTTCATCCTCATTGTACCTATCCTATAAATGCTTTAAAAATAGTACATGTTCAGGTAGCACCTCCAATATTTTCTTAGCAAAAGTTTGACACTGATTATACGTGAAGAGCACTCTCCTGCAGAATTCGGCACAAGAAGTCTTTGTCTTCTTCACTGTTTTCTTAAATTCTTCTACGACATTATTGGTGAATTCCATTCACTCATATTCTTGCTTCAATGTTTGTTGATATTTGATGGATAGGTCTGTGGGAGATTCTTGATTGGTTTCTACCCAAACCATTCTTCCCTTTAGAATTTCTAGTATATCATGAGTCCTATCCAGAAAATATGAAGTGGTATTTACAATCTCTTCCAACCTGGTGTCTATCTACAAAACTTTACATCTTTCATCTTCTATCTGTATTTGTATCTTATGGATCTTTTTCCTAAGAATCAGAACATGCTCCTTTAAGGGTCAGATGTCAACTTTCTACCCCATAGCACTCTTTAGCAATGTTGTCAATGAATTCTTCTGTTCTTCTAAAGCTGCTATCTACGTTTGATATTGCTTCTCCGTATCTTCTGCAGTAGCCTTCTCTATTCCAAGCTCAGTAACATTGCTTTCCAACTTGTTCTTTTCCTCATTTAATTTTCCAAAAGATAGCTAAATATTATCTTTCTCGGCCTTTAAACTCTGATGCTCTAGTTGTAGCTTTTGTAACTTTGCCAAGGTAACTTGAGAATTCTTCTCTGTATTTTCTGCAAATATTGATAAAGCATCCTTATCCGCTTGCAGATTTTGGCATTCTGTCCTTGAAATCCTGACTTCACCTATCATGTCTTCATAATTTCTCTTTATCTTCTAACTTTCATCCCTTTCTTTCTTCAATATTTCCTTCAATTGAGCTACATTCTTCTTTGACTGCTCCAGATCAGTCATGATCATGTCCATGTTGTCTTCATTTGCTAAGGTTAAAGCTACCCCATCCCTTGCTATTAACCATGGATCATTATGAGTACCATGTACTACTGTCTTGTCTGTCACCATCTTCCCTTGCTTTCCTCCAGTATCTACGTTTTTCTTAGTTCTCTTAACAATTCTCTTCTTTTCTTGTCATAGATTATAGTATTAAAATCAGGTATTTCCTCCCCTTTAGTAGGTATGAAAGGAATCAAATCAAATTCAGAAATTGAAGCTTCTCCTAACATATTGCCAAAAGGGACAACAGGATCCAAGGGATCAAGATCGGGTTGTCCTTGTTCTTGATCTGTAGGATCTTGTACTTCTTGTACATCAACTTGCTCCATGGGCTGCTTTTCCTTTTGGGGTCCTGTTAACCTGAAGCCCTCACTTTCTGCATGTTTCTTCTTTATCTCAACTTCTTATTTTCTTTTCTTTTCTTCTTCTTCCTTCTTAGCTACTTCTTCAATGGCTCGTTTCTTTTCTTCTTCTTCAATCCTCAACCAATTTTCTGCTTCCTGTACCAATCTACTAGCATCTTCCTCTGTTTTCTTGGCCTCTTCCTCTTTTAACTTCTTGGATTTTTCTGCAGTCTTGCCTTTTCCACCCACAGTTGTTATCTTTAGCTTGAACCTTTTCTTAAGGGCTGTTATGTTTTTGGCATTGCAGAACGTCTCCTCATCTTTGTCCCAGAAGTTAGTGTAATCAAAACGGATTCAAGCTTCTTTGCAGTAATCAGCTACTTTGTTATGGGAATCATATCTATGAAAATTCATTTCTCCAAAGCAAAAATATTATAATTCTTTAACAAACTCTGCTGCCTGCTTTACCCTTGAAAACTTATAGCTTTCAATGAAGAAAGGTACTGCAGGGTACACTAACTTTTTAAGTTCAAACAAAAAATTTCCTACTCCATCAATGTACAACTGTCTGACAGCCTCCTTATGGAGTACATAATCTATAGCATATTTTGGGAGTAGAGAAGGAGCTCTGGAACCACCATACATCCTCGCATACAATCCATCCTCTGTCAGATAATAATCCCTGAATTCTTGTATGACCTTAAATGATTCCTCAGACATGCAATTACATTCTATTAGAAAAATCAGGGTATATAGGGGCATAATGAAATGCTCACAAATCTCCCTATAATAATTGTAATACTTATGTGCCCAAAATAATTTATAAGCTATGTATACTAGAGTTAGTCCACTACGCTTTTGCAACGTCAGAAGGTTAGTCCACTACGCTTCTGATATCGGAAGAATAGTTAACTAATCATCCGATACAGAAAAGTAAAAAGACCAAGTTTTTTTTAAGGGGTTTTTATGTACTCAAGGCAACTTTGGCAATAATAAAATACTCCTAGGCCAGTTTGAAGAAAAGCAAATAAAAAGGGGGGCCCTAAAATTGGAAAAATTTGGAGAAATAGTTGCAGCTGCAACAGGACCAACAGTTGGATTTGATTTATGCTTAGTCTGGACTTCTATATGAGCTTATCCCTGAAGCACCACAGTCGAACTTTCAACCTAAGTTTAAAACTGGGCCACATGTCGATGGTATTGTTGGCTCCATGAGTCCCAAAATCATATACCAGGTTACACATCAAATGAGAAATTTTTCTATTAACCAATCTGAAACCGAACAGGCTACAAAATCGTCCACTCCCACCCAGTCAGTGGATGTTATTTTAGTGCATTCGTCAGACCAAAAGGGAAACCAGCAACATGGAAGGAATAGAAGGGAAGAAATAATAAGTGGGTGGGAATAGGCAAGAGAATCAGAATGATAAAAAGAATGTGGATAATGTTGGGGGGGACAATAAACCTAAGCGAAAAGGTTAAATTCCCTTGAAAACTTGGTGAGGGAGACCATCTCACATACTTATGCCCACGTATTGAAGATGCATTGAATTACATTGCACAAAGCCCAACTGTGTTGACTGGCCCTTTGCCTCATAATCAAAATATGGCTTCGAGAACCATGGAAACTGGAAGAAGTTCTGGCAGGCATCAAAACCCGCCATCTGCTGAAGGTGGCCATTGTTGTATCAACATGATGTCATCTACAAAAGTTGTGACTTACTCAAAATATTATGGTTCATCACATCCCAACATGGGTAAAGATCCTGCACCTCTTAAGATTCCTTTACATATTGATCAGTCTAAAGCTATACCTCATATACCTAAGCGAGTCCTAAAGAATTTTAGGCACTATCCTAATGCCCGAGCCGCCCAAAATTATTCCATTGTCGAGGATTTGGGCTAGACTCCATGTGCGATATCATCTCTTGAATTTCTTCAGACTTGTCCTTCATAGAGGAGAGCATTATTGTCTACTCTTGGAGTGGTTGATCCTAATGCCTCCACCATAGTTAGATTTCAAACTCACGAGTTCCAACCTCACTTGCCTTTCCATGTGGCTTTCCAAGTCCATGTGGAGTGTCTAAATAGCACCATTAAACACACTGTGGTTAATGAAGGCACTGCGACCTCTGCAATGTCTTTGGCTTTTTGGAAAGGCCTTGGCTCACTTGTGTTGTCGAAATCTATGAATATGCTTACCGCGTTTGATGGACATTCATTTTGACGTCATGGCATCATTCCCTCCCTTCAAGTCCACTTTGGGGGGGGAGACTGTGTCGGTCAAGGTTGAGGTGGTTGATCCGCCCCTCGACTACAATATTTTATTGAGTTGAAACTGGATTTATGTTATAAAATCGATCGTGTCGTCCATATTTCGAGTAGTGTTCTTCCTTTTTGAGGATAGAATTATGACAATCGATCAATGATAGTTTCTTAATTCTAGTTCGTTTGCATCATCTGAAAATACCATCCCAACCATTTATAATTCTTAGTCAAAAACTGAGAATGTTGGTGTCAGAATGTATCTGTCATTAATAGGAACTTTTAATATATTGGAACCAATTCTAGTTATTAGCTCTACTCCTAGTAATGATTCGTCACCTTTGAGTTTAGTCTCATTTTGCACTATGTATTAGGATGACCCTTGGACTCTTCCATATTCGAGTACTAGGATGAGAATGTCATTGTCTGTAAAAGAGACTACATATCAAGCCACACTTGATCCTACTATGGACCCTGTAGCAGGGATTTCTCCCTTGCTATAGGGCAGGAATGGCTTCCTTCCATCTATAGGACGGAAGGGTAGGTTCTTGCAGGTGAAATGCAGTAAAAATGGATAGAGATGAAATAAAGAATAGAAAAGAAATGGAATGGCTGGAAACCCCTATGCAAACACTGTTAGGGTTAGCTTCAGCAACCTGCAAACAACTATTAGAAACAAAATACCTACAAAAACATGTTAGAAACAAACCTGCAAACAAAAATGGGCTACGAAAAACTACAAAATACTAAAGCAAATGCAAGAAACAACATTGGTATACCTTCTCTTTGATGGAATTGGGCCACCATGCCCTGGCTTGAAGAAGCACCTCTCTTGGATGGGGGAGCTATGGCTCAATGGGAGATGGATGAAAGGGAGTGTGGGTGGCTTGAGAGAAAAAGGGTCTCAAGGCATCCACAGGCAGCATAACAGTATGCAAGGAAGAGAAGTGTTTTGAGAGTGACCCCCACCCCTCTATTTATATCTGTTTTGGGGCTTTTTAGGGTTTTAAGCCCCTAGTTGGGGCTTTAGCCCCTTCCTCCCTATCTTTAGCTCCTTTTGGGGTTTTTAGCTCCTTTGAGGGGTTTTAGCCCCTTTTTGGAGGCTTTAGCCCCTAAGAGAACTATTTAGGCTCTTTTTTGGGGTTTTTAAGCCCTTTTGCTCATTCTTAAGCCTTTTTTAGGGTGTGGGGGTCCAACGGGGTGAAATGAGGGTCATGCATGGGTGTCCTTGGGTGATGTAGGCCATGTAGAGCTGAGTGAGGGATTTTTTGGGTTAACAAATTGCCCCCTAATGTGTGAGGGCAGGAGCTCATCGTATGGCCAATGGACATCATAGGATTTTCTGCGGAGAGGTGGTGCTTCTTGGGTTGGGGCATGGTAGCTTTTGGTTTTTGTATTAATATGGTTCCCATCAATGGGTGAGATACAAATAATGTGTGACATGTATATGGACGAGGCGGGCATTCCCATGCTTGTAACAATGTCAAAATAATAATGTGGTCTATGCTCTATAATACAAGAGTCAAACATATACAATTGATGATACATAGTGGTTGCCTCAATGAGAGGCTTAATACAATATTGATCTAAAGAACTGCTACATTGGACCCATCACATTTTCATGGAATGTTATATCTTCATGATTGATATCCTGCTAGATCTGGGATGGTACATAGTTGTATGGACTCACTGATGGAAAGTCAGAGTCTCTGTGGTACAAGTATGTTGCATCAATCATAAATCTATATAGAAGTGCTGCTGGGGCTTTTGAATACTGTCTCCAACACAACCCAAAAATCACAAGGGACATAAACATGTTTAAGTCTCTCGAATAGACTCATCAATGTGCTAGAGTCAGGTGACATCTGAGGTCTTTGACCAAATACTACACGGAACTATACCCTGTACAAATATTAACGATGCAATGGTGTAGTTGGATTCGAGCACGTGAGAAACAACCATCCCGAGAGGCACTAAGGACTCCTCTCAAGTGGTCCAAGGAAATCATCAATAAGGTTAATGAGACCAAGATACAAGGACCTTTGGGTCTATCCTTTGGAATATGTGTGTTGTCGTTGATAGAGGGAGACCTTCCCTAGGTCAAGGAAATGGTGTTTCCTTGACCAGAAGCACGAGGGAGATAACCGAAAGATGTGAGACAATCTACAGACTGACCCACTGAATTGGGGGGGGAGGGAAAGATTTGAACAAGGGTAGGGGGAGTGTAGTAGACTCAAAATTCCTTTGTTCAGAGTATAGCGGAAGGGCAGACCAGGTAGCACATGAAACTGACTCATGGGAATGGGATCATAGCTGTAATATCGGCAATGTCACTGCAGATGGGAAATACACGGAAAAGGTAGACACTTTTGATATTGATGGGATCCAAGGAAGACACATTGCAGAGTACTCTGAATAAAAGCGACCCAAAGTGGGGATTCTTCCAAACTATTTTCTATGGGGTGGTGTCTAGAGACACTATTGTGGTACGATCTCATGGATTTTTGGCGAGCCCAAGAAAGTAAATGCTCGATGGTGCTTTCAATTTTAGAGAGTCTGAAAGCATGAAGAAGACTCCAGTGGGGGCTCTTTTTCGTTGGTAGTCTCTTGTGCCCGAAAAAGGATAAAAGTATACATAGGAGAGATCACCCATCCTATAGGGGATGAGAGACTTCTTTACCGTTGGTAGTCCAATTAGGCCGGAAAAGGTTAAACCTATACTGACTGGACGGTCATTCAAATACTTTTACGAGCATGAACGAAACCAAGTTTGCTCAGCAATATTTTCTTGATGAGAAGGCTAGAAAAGAGCTTAACGACAACCCATGGTGAGCTTTTTCGTAAAGTTTGGCCCCTCTACTCGAGAAAGCATAAAAGTATGCAGAGGGGAATGGTCTTGGCTTGAATGTGCCAAGGTGGTCCTTTTCATTTGATGGTCCACATAATCTGCAAAAGGAGATAAACGAGATGATGTAGACGCCCTTTCCTATACTTTAATGAGTGGGAAAGGAAGCAGTTGCGCTCGGCCATCTTTTCATTCTTTTAGGAGTCAGAAAAGAGCTTAAAAGAAACTCTAGTATGGTCAACCGATTGCGGTGGCATAGGTGGTGCCCCATGTCAAGACAGTGGATAGTGGTCCAAAGTTTGTCCATGTAGTATGGATGGAGCAGGTGGCTCTTAAACATACCAATACATGCATGGGATAGATCGTGACAGAGGCATGTGAGTCGATGCGACAAAGGCACACAAACCGAGGTGGATCTCAAACAGAGGTCAAGAGAGCTGTGTGTGAGTTGCGGTGGACAAACTTGACTACATGTGATGTGTGTGCAAGTCCGGAGGCAGTTATATGCCAAATACATGCAAGAGAAATAATTCGTCCTCTGGACAATGGTCCAAAGATCTACATAAGGTGCAGTGGATGAAGTAGATGGCTATATGCTAAAATAAAAATGATGTTCCTTAACGGGCGGTGGCCCAAGAACCCACATGAGTAGCGGTAGGAAAGTGTGATGCAAGTACAGGTCCACAGACACTTGCATCACCATGTTGTGGCTCGTAAATTGAGGTAAATTTTGGGAAGCGGTCCTGAAATTTGTTTGCTAAACATGAGACAATGGTCTCATAAGGAGATAGAAATTTGGGCCCAGAGGTGTGAGCGATGTCTTGAACAGGTTTCGGGTGACTTTGAATTAGTAGCTAATGGTGCTTCCCCTGAATGGGGGTCTTTGATTTGTGGTAAAAATGTTGCAAAACAAAAAAGGGAGAAAACTATGCTATAAGGGACTCATAGTGGTTATATCAGGTATAGACTCTCTTGAGGTGGAGCCCGTTGTGCAGCTTCTTCAAGAGTCGATCGTTTGAGTCATCGAAGAGGTATACACCCTTGCCAGGACGAAGGTCATTGGCAATGTGGGATGACAAAATCTGATCTTTTATGGGAAGAACCAATTCCATGCTATGGTTTAAAGGGAATGGGGTAAAACTGAAGGCAATCTTACATATATCTTCGTCATCGCATAAGTGGTGTCAATATAGATCAGGTGGATCTTCCACAGTCGATGAGACGGAAGGGAAATTGGTGCTAGAAATCATGTAAATGGTATTGGTTGTGGCTTTGGTTTCCTTGGCCCCAGTCTCTGTTGGAGGAAGAAGGGCAGGCCTGGAGACGGGAGGAGTCTTTGATGGACCTGGAGGTAGGTGCAACATCATCTCAATTGGATGGACATGAGTCAACACATCTTGGGGCCTCAAAGGTATGGTAGGTGGTTCAACGTACCACACAAGATCTCCCAGTGTGAAATCCTGTAGATTGTGGTTTTCCAATATAGACTTACTCATGATCTCATATGGTAGGAAAAGGAAAAGGAAAATGTTGATCGGGAATGAACCCCACTGTTTCCCTGGTAACTGAGGTTGAAGTTGCGACTGAGGTTGTGGCTGTGGATGGAGCTGCAGTTGCAGAAACAATGGAAGAGACAGGTCTAATGGACCATTGGTGGAAGCGGAGACAAGAGGGTCGGTTGAACTGGACATCATGTAAATGGACATGGTGTCCGAAGAAGGAGGTGGGGGTGAACTTCTTAAATTAGGGTGATCTCAGATTTAAGAGAATGTTGACGAAGGTTGGCTAAAGCGATTCGGAATTTGGGCAAGTCTTGACAGTGGTGAGAATAGTGTCCATACAATCCACAAAGGGTGCAAGCATGGTTTGTTCTCAATGCCTTGTTTCTAACTATTGGCACGGTTGGAAGTTCAACCATGGGGAGGTTTTCGGTTGTATCCATGGCATCCAAATGCGCATGGATCATTGGAATCTCAGGGCAGTTCTGATTCGGATGGCCTTATTCTTCAAAGACAACGTAAGGTGGGATTTGTCATGGCTCTGCGATGGCTTTCACGTTCTTGCCCTAGCCCTTTTTGGGTGGGGCGGTGCAGGTGCCGATGCGGTGGTTGGTTTTTGTGGGCCGGGTGGAGGATGAGGGTTGTATAGGGGTTAAGACTACCTGGGGCCTTAGTGGTTGAGCTGGTGGATCAAGATACCACACGGGAATTCCCAATGTAAAGTTGGGTAGGTTGAGGATGGCCATTACTAGCTTGCTCATGACGCCAGGTGAGGGGAAGAGGAAGGGAATTATATGAACTGGAGAGGAGCCTAGATAACTCCCTAACGGTTGTATGTGGGGATGAGGTTGTCGTTGTGGCTGTGCGTAATGCTACAGTTGTGGATGATGTTGCGGATATTGTTGGTGTTGCGGCTACGGACGGTGTTGTGGTTGCGGTTGGGGCTGCGGTTGTGGTTGTTGTTTGGGTGCAGTGGTGCTGGATGAGAGCATGCACAAGTCCACAGTCTCATTTTGTGTCAGTGGTGGTGACACTATAGGGAAAGGAGCCGTCATGGTGGTATCGAAAAATAACCCAAGGCCCACATTCAACAATGGGGAGGCTGGTATGTTGTCAACCATGGTGTTGACCGCAGGGATAACATTCACGTGTGTGGTCATTCCTTGCAGATCAATGGTGTTGATCGTAGGGATAACGTTGGTGCGTGTCATTAGCCCTTGCGGATCACGATAATTCAGTTGGTCAATCGTCACGATATTCCCTTCATGGGGGGACATCATGAGACGGAAGACCGTTGATGCGATAACTCTCATGGCATACATATAACTTCTTTTGAGGAGAAGGTTATAGTCCAATTGAGCGTTGACGACCTCTATGTCAATCAAAACTGTCTTCCCAGATAATGTGATGGGGACATGAGGGAGGATTCCTTGGGCTTTAGTTGGATTGTCATTATAAGCCCACAGAGTTGTGGAGGATGGTTGCAGAAATGGGGATCCGAGTTTCTGCCAAACTAGGGTAGACATAACACACGTGGATTCCCCCTCATCCACTATGTACCGGTGCACAACCACATTCCGGATAGACACTGGGATTTGAAAGGAAATGGTTGATCGAATTCGCGGTTCTCCATTCTCCGTGTCAAATTTGATCAACTTGGAGTCGAAGGGGTCTACCACCCCAAGGGCGGCTAGTAAGGCTTTCCGCTGCATTGGGCACGTTTTGAGTACCTCAAGAGCTGACATGGCGATTGGTGTTTAGGCCAAATCATCCACGATGCTGTAGCTAACAGCAGCTCTATCCGTGGAATTATTGGCAACCCGACGTATGGGGGGGCATGGGAACGGGGGTAACTGAAGAGGTGTATTGACTGTTTTAGATGTTGATGCCGCTGATGTGTCAACGGGTTCGATGTTGGTTCTGTACTAATTTCGTCTAGTTTGTAGATTGACCTCTTCAGTTGTCATAGCTAGCAAGTGGTGGACACCTTTTTTTGTCGTGGGAGGTGCCCCCAAAGCGTTGGGATTGGGTTGGGGAGGGGGTGCAGTTGCCACTAATCCTTGGACTGGTAATGGGTTTTGAAGCACCATAGGAGGAGGTCCTTGTGGTTCCGGGTTGGGTTGAGCTTAGTCCATTGTGTTGGTGGCATGTTGCACCTCATTCCTAATGGCCTGCTTGGCGCGGCCCATGAAGGGACACTCGAATGTGTAGTTCCTGTAGACCTCACAGAGTGTGCATGGTTGGTTTGTATGCAATGGGGCATTGCGTCTCGGTGCATTTGGTTGTGGGGGATTTTGGGCTGGCCGGTTTGCCACGGCATTGTTGGAAGGACTTGGTTGCTATCCACCTCCCTACGGTTGATTGTTGCCTTAGTTCCAAGGTCGATTATTCCTAGCTTTCCCTTGTTGATTATTGGGGGTTGGTTGGTTGGGACGTTTTTGTTGTGCAAACACTTGTCCCAATGGAGCAGGTGGAGCAGGGGTGAGGGCTTGAACTTCTTGCACTGGTGGTGCATAGTAGATTTGGGTGGGCGGCGGTGCCATAAATGTGGGAATTTGCCCTGCGTATTGCTATGTTGGCCAAGCCAAGGCCTGAGCCTGCTGCGGTGGCACAGGTTGTGCATAAGAAGTTGTGGCTCTGGACTGGGACATCATTCTTGCATAGTCCATATTTTGGTTTTGGTAGAAAACACTAGGAGTGTTGCTTGGTTGTGGTGGTATTGTAAGTGGTGTCAGATGCTGCTGTGGTTGGTGGGATACTGAGCCTATGATGCCATCTGCAGCATGGGATGCTCTTGGTGCATCACAGTAGGTGGTACCTACATGAGGAGAATCTGGAATGACAGTGTAAAGGTACCCAAACTGTGCATAAATCAGATCAAACTGTTGGGCTTTCAAGATGGCTTCTTCTTCGGATTAGGGACGTTCGAATGCGACATCCTTTGCAATAGGTGGGAGCAAGGTTTTGAGGAACCAATCTAGGAAGATCCTGTCATCAAGTTGGATCTTACACAGAATACGGTGTCGCCGCAACTCATGGATGTGGTCGGTTATATGGGTCGTAGTATTTTGGTGGCAAGATAACAATATCTCCACCCCTTCGTCATATCTGATAGGGAGTTGGAAATATTACAGGAACATGAAAGCCAGGGAGTTGAAATATGGGTACTTAGCTTGTGGTAGCTCAATGTACCACTTAGCTATAGCACCTGTGAGGGTGCATTAGAATAGTCTTAGCCTGATCAAATCATCTACAATGTTGTTTGGTGAGCACCATAGATGAAATGTCATGATGTGGTTTTTGGGGCACTCCCTTGCCTTCCCTTCAAACTTGGGAATGTCTGAGGGAAGTTTGGTTGGCATGGGAGGCCAAAAAGTTTGATGGCAGATAGGGTCATTTGTTAACCGAGCCAAATCGGGCAAGTTGAGATGTGCCATGAAAGGCAGGGTTGACCCCAGGTTGATGTGAGATGGGGCAGCCATGGTGTTGGGGTTTGCAGTTACATAATGCATCTGCATTGTTGGGGGTACTTATGGCACCATCATGGATGGGACAGTGCCCCCAAGTGTGGTGGGAGGGACAATTTTGGTGGAAGGGCCACTACTACCATGTATGACAGGAGGGATAGTGTAGGTGGAAGAGCCACTACCCCCATATGTGACAGGAGGTGTAGTGTATGTGGAAGGGCCACTGCCCCCATGTGTTGTAGGTGGGACAGCTTGAGTGGTCACCATGGGTGGTGGCAGTTGACTGATGACAGTTTACATGACCATGTTGGGGCCACCTATAGGGTTGTTGGTGACAGTTTGTGGTGTGGACATGGGTCCACTAGCTATGGCTATCCCAGAAAATGGATCTAGGTTTGCACCAGCCATGGGGCTTGATGGTGCAGTGTGAAGGTCTAGTTCAGACTGATATGGGTCTAAATCTGAATCAGAGCCTGTGTGGCCTTCTGATGGTGTGGAAGGTCATTGAGAATGGTCTCAACAATGTCGGTTCAATGAACCGAATTGTGGTGGTTCGCCTCTTAGGCGTGAGGAAGAGCATGAGGGATCAATTGTGTTAAATTTGTGTATCAAACTAGTGGAAATGATTTTTTTGGACCCTGGTTTCAATGGATTCCTATTGGCTACAAGTGGTCACTCAGTCACCAAGACTGCCAGAAGACAATGCTAGGCTTTTTCCTCATGGGTGTTCTACTCAATCGGTGGGGTTCGTTGCCCATTTCGCTTGGCAATTCCTTTCAGTGGCCAGCTACTTTGGGGTTCTCATGGTACTCCTCACAATGAGTTTCTGGGCTGAGCCCAAGTACTTCCCACAGTTGAGGCAGTCAGGTACTTATGTCCTCAAAGACTATAGATTTTTAACTTAGTGTAAATTTGTAAATTTTAGTGGCTCTATCAGCGTCATGAACTGAGTTGGGTTGATTTGCATGGTATGATGTGTATGTATTTTTGTTTTTCTGTTATATTTTGGCTGCAAATGGTTTATGAATATTCCGTAGAGTTCATATCATTGTGGATGGAAGCAGTAAATAAACAAAAAAATTGTAGACATATAACATTTTTTATCCTGAATTGTGATAGCTTGACTAGGTGACTACCTTACACCTATGTTCTTCTTCAACCAGGAGAAGGTGTTGGGCTCTCAACACAATGGGACTAATCCCATCCGTAGATCCTGTAATGTCCCGATTTTTACCCCGTTGCATTAAGATGTATATATATATTGTAAATGATCATGGTGTGGAGCTAAAGGCCAAGGCCCCACCATTGATCGGTTATGCTATGTTTTGGATTTAATTTGTCACCGATGGTATATCGGGGCATGTGGCACATATTAAGTTATCATTATGTAAATATGCATCTTTAATTAAAGTAACCCGACCAGCTACGATCATGGCAACTAAATCGAAAGGGGCATGATTTTCCCAAGGATAAGGAGGTGAGGGAAATTGTCAACTTTGGCCAATGAGGCAAATTACCAAATGTGTCTTCTTTCCTTGTATTACCCAACCACTTTTATTAAGAAAGGCTATTGGTGGTTGAGGCAGTTATGATCTTTGGGAGTGGGGTGGCAGGACTGTTAGTCCCCACCTACATGCACACCCCACCCTGGTTGACTTCACTATGGGCCAAAAACCACTATGATCCCTCACGCAGACATTCTTCTTCTCTCCACGCCTGTGCTGAACACTCACGTCCTCCAAATTCGCGTCCTTGCCATTGTTGCTTATCTTCATGCAGGGAATTGCTCTTGTTACTCACGCACAGGTATTTTCCTGGTTTTCCAACTGATGCAGCGAGCTGAGAGCTGTGCTCTTTCATCCACGACTGGCTGTGAAGGGCCATTCATGTTTTTGGTTGTCTCACAGACTGGTATGGTCATGTGATTTTCTCCCGTCATTTTAGTGTTGGATTCGGAATCGTATTTCTTTCCATGGGTCATGGCTGTCGTCGTTCTCCTCAAGATTTGTTGTGTGGTTGTGATCTCCCTCACCTTGTGATTGTTGTGGTCTTATTACATTTGTGAGTCCTATGTAGTTGTTTCACTCACACACAGACTGGGAGTCTGTAATTTATTTCCCAACATGGTCTGTGTATGTGTTTCCGGTGATTTTGTTGCCCAGGATGGTCTGTGGTTTTTCCCCTGTTGTGATTGTATTGTTGTTACGTTGGAACGGTTTGGATTCGCACAGGAATTGTCTTCCTTGTTAAGCTGTAGCAGCTGATTAATTGCCTGAGTGCAATGGTTGGTCTTTGGACTATGTTGGGAGCAGGGATGTGGCTTAGCTTTGCTTGATAAACCTAGTGGCTGGAACCACACAGACAGAGCTAGAGGGTTGGCCTTCTTCTCCATCACCCCTAAATAGCACTGGAAGGGAATGCAGGGCCTGAGGGACTGTGTAACAGAGAAGGGACTGATTCCTTGTGTTGGGTGTGGGTGGATGTCTTAGAGGTCAGGCTAGTTCTGGTGTAGGTGTCCCTGGCTCTATAATGAGCTCACCAGCTTAGCATTGAGCCTTTTCCCCAACTCCTGAGTGGCCTAATAAACCCAACTGGGTTGGCTTGGTTGTGTTGCATATCATTGGCTATATGTAAGTCTGCAGGTTCCCTTATCCCTTGGAGAATCATGCCCAGCTCGGGGGTGGCAGCGCTGCTGAGAGATTAAGGATCACGCTGGCCTATGGTTGGGTGGAACGTTGCAGCAACATAGCTGGTTGCGGAGTGGAGTTTTCATAAGATAAGTGATCTTGTCCATTTTTACTTCTGCAACTATATTTCTGTTAATGAATGTCATGAACATGTTAAATGAATGCTTGTATGAATGTATGATGTGGATTCCGCTGTGCATGATAATTCACTGTAGCTGTGTATGATAAACAATGGCATCTGTGCATGTTTACTTCAATGCATTTCCCTTTAAGCATTCTGTTTCAGCAATTTTTATGCCTGTACATGTTCATGGGGTTCTTAGCTCGCTGTGATTGAAGTTTAGGTCGCATCCTCTTTGACGGTCGAAGGCGTGGGGACGTGACAGTATGGTATCAGAGCCAAGTTGCAGCAATGGGCCTCTATGGGCCAAGAAGGAGCCATTGATAGAGGGCAGAAGTACCCTCTATGTCTAGCCAAATCAGTGGGCGACTGGTAAAATTCAAAAGGAAACAGTCTAAGTGTTGAGCGATCGGACCACTAGAGGAATTGACTTCCGCCGTTGCAGAAGACCAAACCGCCAAGTCCTCCAATGGGGAAAGACTTCCATCGTTGCGAAAGAGTTAGTGGTTTCCCGTCCGCTGTTACGGAAGCCCAAACCGCTCAATCTTCCGACGGTGAAAGAAAATCAAGGAAATTTTCTAAATGTTTTGATGTCCGTTAGAAGAGAAAGTGTTCGTGCGTCCACCGTTGCGGAAGCCAAAGTCATTTGGCTTCCGATGTAAAAAGACTTCCGATGCCGGCCAAGTCAGTCACCAATCAGAAGAAATTATTGTTTGGAGTGTCGCCATTGCAGAAGCCAAAGTCATTTGGCTTCCGATGTAAAAAGACTTCCGATGCCGGCCAAGTCAGTCACCAATCGGAAGAAATTATTGTTTTGGGTGCCACCGTTGCGGAAGCCAAAGCCATTTTGCTTCCGATGTCAAAAGGCTGCCGATTCCGATTGGAAGAAGAAAGCGTTCTGGGAGCCGCCGTTGTGGAAGCCAAAGTCATTTGGCTTCCGATGTAAAAAGGCTACTGACGCCGATCGGAAGGGGAAAGCGTTCCAGGAGCCGCCGTTGCGGAAAAGAAAATTCTTCCGTGAGCTGCCGTTGCGGAAGAGAAAATGGTTCCGCGAGCCATTGTTGCGGAAGAGGAAATGGTTCCGAGAGCCGCCGTTGTGGAAGAAACAATGGTTCCGCGAGCCGCCGTTGCGGAAGAGAAAATGGTTTCGAGAGCCGATTCTGCAGAATGGCTAGTGTTTTGGGAGCCGATTCTACCGGAGATTTAGTGGAACGAGATCCGATTCTAAGCAAGGGAACTTTGAATTTTTCTGTGGGATTTCTCAGCGAGTTTCGACTGTTTTTCAGTGGGGGTTTGCAGTTGTTTTTCAGTAAAGTTTCAGGGCTAAAAAATGAGAAAAGAGGCAGCGATCTTATGCACTGGATTGCGCAAAAATCAATGATTTACAAAACAAAACAAAAACGAGGGCACTGCCCTCGACCCCCCCTGCAGTGGCGGAAGCCACAAGGGGGCAAGCCCCCTTGACCCCCGTCGTCCCCCTCAGATAGACGTTCTTGATGAAGAAAATATTTTGTTTGGGAAAACTTGTAATTTTATAATTATTTCGAGAGAAGGTATGTAATTCTGATTCGTGTCAATGCTAAGCATCTAACATTTGTGTTATTCACACGTTTGCAGAATCATAGTCACCTTCCAAGGAAGTATTCCAGGTAGTACAGTTTGGTAAGTAAGTTGCGGTTCAGTCATGAGAACCCATGATGGGTATGATGCTCAGGATTCCTATGAGCGAGCAGAAGATGCCGTGGGAGAAAATGCCCGTAATAGAAATGATGACATTGAGTCTAATTGAAGAAGATTCCAAGAGACACCGTCAGATGTTGCAGCCACTATGAGAAGCTTAATCAAAGCCCAGGAAGAGCAGCATCAGTTGAATGCTACTATGTTGCAGAGTTTGATAGACTTGCAAAGAAAGATAGATTCTGGACGAGGTACAGCAAGACCAGAAGGTAGTAAGAGCAGTACTAGGAGGAGGAGAAGGACTTCTAGTGGATCATCTAATTCTGAAGAATCCAGTGGGGATTCAAGTTCTTTTTCTCATAAAAGAAAAAGAAAGAGACACCATAGGGATCGCTCATGGGATGAATTTAAGAAAGCTAAACCTCCTACATTTGATGGTGAGGTAAAGACTGGACAAGAGGCTGAAGCTTGGCTTCTTGGAATAAATAAGTACTTTCAAGTGCATGATTATTCAGGAAACATGAAGGAAAGAGTTTCCATATTCAATCTAAATGGGAGAGAATCCATTTGGTGGGAACACTTCAAGCAAGTGAAGAGGATCAGTGAAAGGAGACTTAAGTGGAAACAGTTCAAGAAGTATTTCAAGCATAAATACCTCTCTGACAGGTATTATGATGACAAGATTAAGGAGTTCCATGAGCTGAGATTGGGACAGCAGACCATGGAAGAGTATGCTAATAAGTTTTTGGAGTTGGTGAGGTATGTCCGGTACATCAGAGATGAAAAAGTGAAGGTCCAGCGTTTTCTAAGTGGATTACCTCAGTCTTACAAAGATAGAATTGAGTTCTATGAACCTAGGACTCTTAAAGAAGCAATAAGAAAGGCTAAGTATTGCTATGAGCAAAGCAAAGGTAAGCCGGATTACGATAAGGCATGGAAGGACAAGAAGAACGAGAAGTTTGACCAAAGAAAGAAAGGTTTCAAACCTTCTAATTTCAGGAATCAGCAGAAGCATCCATCCCAAGCTGCGAGTAAGCCAGTTGGAGTGACCGGAGAAAATCCTAAGGATCCACAACAGAATAGAGGACCGCTTCAATGTTGGAAATGTGGAGGCCCCCACATGCGCAGGAATTGTCCACTCGAGAATGAGAGTGCAAGACCAGCTTATAATGTTCAAGAAGTAGAAACAGTGGGTTAGGTAGCAAGGGCAGTCCCTAGGATTTATGCAGCACTGGAGGACCGCCAGGCAGATCACCAGTCAACTGTAGTTGAAGTAGCAGGTAAGATTGTTGAGCAATCTATTTCTATTTTGATTGAACCTGGTTCTACGCATAGTTACATTACTCCTAGAGTAGTGGATAATTGTGCCTTTAAGAAAGTAAAGCATAGAAGGTCTTGGTTAGTTCAGCTAGCCAATGGAACTAAGAGAAAGGTCAGCGAAGTGGTAGAGAAATGTCCATTGGTCATGAATGGATTGGTCACTTGTGTAGATCTGAATGTTCTACCGCTTGGTTCCTATGATGTTCTCATTGGAATGGATTGGTTAGAAGCTCACAGAATGAAGCTTGATTGCTACAATAAGACTTTTGAATGCATGAATGAAGAAGGGAACCTAGTAGTGTGAAAGCCATTCCAAAGGTGATTTCAGTGAGGTGGGTTTCAGCAATGCAGTTAAAGAAGTTCTGTAGGAAGGGTTTCCAGTTGTATGCAGCTCAGATTTTGGAGGAAACGAGAGATGAAAATCCGAGGTTGGAGGACTATCAGGTGTTACAGGAATTCAGGGATGTGTTTCCTGATGAGATTCCAGGGCTTCCTCCAAAGAGGAACATTGATTTCACAATTGAACTTGTGCCAGGAGCAGCACCAGTGTCCAAGGCACCCTACAGGATGAGTACACCAGAGATGCTAGAATTGAAGATGCAACTGCAAGAGTTGTTGGAAAAGAAGTATATCCGACCGAGTGTGTCTCCTTCGGGAGCACCGGTTCTGTTTGTAAAGAAGAAAGATGGTACACTCAGGTTGTGTATTGATTACAGACAGTTGAACAAGGTTACTGTGAAGAATAAATATCCTTTGCCTAGGATTGATGACCTCTTTGATCAAATGAGGGGAGCAAAGGTATTTTCCAAGATTGACTTGAGGTCTGGTTACCATCAGGTGAGAATCAAGGATGGAGACATTCATAAGACAGCCTTCAGGACAAGGTATGGTGATTATGAGTTTGTAGTGGTACCATTTGGTCTCACAAATGCACCAGCTACATTTATGTGCCTTATGAATAGTGTCTTCAGCAAGTATTTGGACAAGTTTGTTCTTGTTTTCCTTGATGACATTCTTGTTTATTCTAAGAATAAGGAGGAGCATGAAGAGAATTTGAGAATGACATTGCAATTGCTTAGGGAGCATTAGTTGTATGCAAAACTAAGCAAGTGTGACTTCTATAGAGATAGAATTCAGTATCTGGGTCACATTATCTCATAGGAGGGTATATCTGTGGACCCTAAAAAGATTGAAGTCATTATGAATTGGCCTACTCCAAGAAGTGTGACAGATGTAAGATATTTCATGGGACTTGCAGGATACTATAGGAGATTCATTGAGGGATTCTCCAAAGTTGCACATGCCATCACTTCTTTGCAAAGGAAGGGGGTGAAGTTCGAATGGATGTCGAGGTGTGAAAAGAGCTTCCAGAGGTTGAAGAATCTTCTCACTAGTGCACCAGTATTGAGAGTTGTGGATCCAGAAAAATATTTTATGGTATGTACTTATGCATGTGGACGAGGGCTTGGAGGAGTCCTTATGCAAGACAACCACGTGATATGTTATGAGTCAAGAAAGCTGAAGGAGCATGAGAAGAACTATGCCACTCATGATCTAGAGCTTGCAGACATAATACATGCTCTCAAGATGTGGAGGCATTACTTGATGGGTAGGAGATTTGAGCTCAGAACAGATCATTGTAGATTGAAGTATCTATTTGATCAGCCTACTCTGAATGCTAGGCAAGCAAGATGGCTGGAATTTTTATGTGAGTTTGATTTTGAAATCAAGCGCATAAAGGGGAAGGAAAATAAGGTAGTTGATGCACTCAGTAGGAAGGTGCAGGAAATGCATGTGGCATCTCTTAGTATTTGCCAATCAGATTTGAGGCAGCAGATTGTTAGTCATGCTGCTGGAGATGAATTGTATGAGCAAGTAAAAGACAAATTGCAGCAACAAGGTCTTGAGAAGAGGTATGAGGGATATAAATTGGAAGAAGATGGGATTCTCACTTATAAAGATAGAATTTATATCCCAGATGTAGCAGATTTGAGGAGAGTTGTCATGGATGAAATCCATCAAGCTCCATATTCTGGTCACCCAGGATATCAAAAGACAATTGCTACAGCTAGGAAGCAGTACTTTTGGCTAGGAATGAAAAAAGACATGGCTGAGTACATTTCAAGGTGTATGAAATGTCAACAGGTTAAGGTTGAGCATCAACATCCAGTAGGTTTGTTGCAGCCTTTTCCAGTTCTAGAATGGAAATGGGAAGTTGTTTCCATGGATTTTATTACAGGATTGCCGATGACTTGGAGACAACATGATTCCATCATGGTTGTGGTAGACAAGTTGACTAAGGCAGCACATTTTATACCGATCAAGTCTACGCATAAGACGGATGACATTGCAAAGGTCTTCATGAAGGAGATATTCAAATTGCATGGATTGCCAAAGGCAATAGTCTCTGACAGGAATGTTAAGTTCACTTCCAACTTCTGGAAGGGGTTGTTTGCAGATTTGGGTACAAAGCTAAACTTCAGCACTGCATACCATCCTTAGACAGATGGTCAGACCGATAGAGTTAATCAGGTGCTTGAAGACATGCTTCGCATGTACGTAATGGACAAACCAACCAAGTGGGAAGATTACTTGCACTTGGTGGAGTTTGCTTACAACAATGGACAGCAGGCATCCTTGGGGATGAGTCCGTCTGAAGCTTTGTAAGGAAGAAGGTGTAGGACACTAGTGACTTGGGATAATCCAGTGAACAGGATTGTGCTTGGGCCAGAATTGCTCAAGGAGATGGAGCAAGAGGTTGTAAAGATCAGGCAGAAGCTGAAAGCAGCACAGGATAGACAGAAAAGCTATGCATATAAGCATAGGGTGAACAGATAATTCAGTGTTGGGGATCATGTTTACCTCAGAGTGAGGGCAAGGAAGAGTTCCTTGAAGCTTGGAAGTTGTGCCAAGTTGTCACCAAGATACTGTGGGCCATTTGAAGTGCTTAAAAGAATAGGGCCAATTGCATATAGACTTGCATTTCCTGCTAGCACTAGAGCTCATAATGTTTTTCATGTTTCTTTGCTTAATAGATATGTACATGATCCTAACCATGTGATAAATTGGGATGTGATTCAGGTGGAACCCGAGGGAGAGTTCCAAATCGAGTCAACGTGCATCCTCGACAGGAAGGTCACAATGCTCCGGAACCAAGCCATAGGACAGGTAAAGGTGCAATGGGAGCACTTCGGACCTGAAGAGGATACATGGGAGCTGAAGGATGCCATGCGATTGGCACATCCATTTTTGTTCAATTCTGCGGAACACTGAGGCGATACCAGTGTAGCATTTTGTTCAAATTTTGTAAAGCACTGAGGATAGTGCTATTGAAGGGGGGGGGAATGTAATGTCCCGATTTTGACCCTGTTTCATTAAGATGTATATATATTGTAAATGATCATGGTGTGGAGCTAAAGGCCAAGGCCCCACCATTGATCGGTTATGCTATGTTTTGGATTTAATTTGTCACCGATGGTATATCGGGGCATGCGGCACATATTAAGTTATCATCGTGTAAATATGCATCTTTAATTAAAGTAACCCGACCAGCTACGATCGCGGCAACTAAATCGAAAGGGGCATGATCTTCCCAAGGATAAGGAGGTGAGGGAAATTGTCAACTTTGGCCAATGAGGCAAATTACCCATGTGTCTTCTTTCCTTGTCTTACCCAACCACTTTCATTAAGAAAGGCTACTGGTGGTTGAGGCAGTTATGATCTTTGGGAGTGGGGTGGCAGGACTTTCAGTCCCCACCTACACACACACCCCACCCTGGTTGACTTCACTATGGGCCAAAAACCACTATGATGCCTCACGCAGACATTCTTCTTCTCTCCACGCCTATGCTGAACACTCACGTCCTCCCAATTTGCGTCCTTGCCATTGTTGCTTATCTTCACGCAGGGAATTGCTCTTGTTACTCACGCATAGGTATTTTCCTGGTTTTCCAACTGATGCAGTGAGCTGAGAGTCGTGCTCTTTCATCCACGACTGGTTGTGAAGGGCCATTCACGTTTTTGGCTATCTCACAGACTGGTATGGTCGTGTGATTTTCTCCCGTCATTTTAGTGTTGGATTCGGAATCGTATTTCTTTCCATGGGTCATGGTTGCCGTCGTTCTCCTCAAGATTTGTTGTGTGGATGTGGTCTCCCTCACGCTGTGATTGTTGTGGTCTTATTACATTTGTGATTCCTGTGTAGTTGTTTCACTCATGCACAGACTGGGAGTCTGTAATTTATTTCCCAGCGTGGTCTGTGTATTTTTTCCTATGATTTTGTTGCCCAGGATGTTCTGTGGTTTTTCCCCTGTTGTGATTGTATTGCTGTTACGTTGGAACAGTTTGGATTCGCTCAGGAATTGTCTTCCTTGTTAAGCTGTAGTAGCTGATTAATTGCCTGAGTGCAATGGTTGGTCTTCGGACTGTGTTGGGAGCAGGGATGTGGCTTAGCTTTGCTTGATAAACCTGGTGGCTGGAACCACACAGACAGAGCTAGAGGGCTGGCCTTCTTATCCATCACCCCTGAATAGCACTGGAAGGGAATGCAGGGCCTGAGGGACTGTGTAGCAGAGAAGGGACTGATTTTTTGTGTTGGGTATGGGTGGATGTCTTAGAGGTCAGGCTAGTTCTGGTGTAGGTGTCCCTGGCTCTGTAATGAGCTCACCAGCTTAGCATTGAGCCTTTTCCCCAACTCCTGAGTGACCTGATAAACCCAACTGGGTTGGCTTGGCTGTGTTGCATATCATTGGCTATATGTAATCCTGTGGGTTCCCTTGTCCCTTGGAGAATCATGCCCAGCTTGGGGATGGCAGCACTGCTGAGAGATTAAGGAGCACACTGGCCTATGGTTGGGTGGAACGTTGCAGCAACGTAGCTATTTGCGGAGTGGAGTTTTCATAAGATAAGTGATCTCGTCCATTTTTACTTCTGCAACTATATTTCTGTTAATGAATGTCATGAACATGTTAAATGAATGCTTGTGTGAATGTATGATGTTGATTCCACTGTGCATGATAATTCACTGTAGCTGTGTATGATAAACAATGGCATTTGTGCATGTTTACTTCAATGCATTTCCCTTTAAGAATTCTGTTTCAGCAATTTTTATGCATGTACATGTTCATGGGGCTCTTAGCCCGCTGTGATTGAAGTTTGGGTCACGTCCTCTTCACCGGTCGGAGGCGTGAGGACGTGACAGATCCACAGCTCACCTCCCGGATGCAAGGTTGGTCAACGGGGAGGATGCTGAGCGCCGTGAGAAGCCCTCCTTCTCTACCCCCTCTGCCTTCCAAGTCACCCGTTTTTAGTGGTTTCGAACAATATTGCGTGAAGTTCCTATTACTATATGAGCTATGCCCTTCATCTTATCCCAGAATACCCCGAACGGTGATGACTGGGTAGAGGAGGAAGGGTTAAGCAAGATTGTTGATTTTAAGTGATATTTATTCAAACTATATTCATTAACCCATTGAGTATTTAATTTACACTTTGTTATGTAAATGAAATTGCAATAAAATGAAACAAAAATAGAAATGAAATGGTTCAGATGGACAGAGGTGGCTGAGCCGCATTGATAGTCCCAATAAAAGCAAACAGTGAAGCCCAAAAATGGGTCGCGCACCTGTAAAGGTCCTGTTTTTGCGAAGTGGATTGTGATCAAACCGTGGGGAATTACCTAAAACGGTTGAAAACCCACTTCAAAAATGGGCCCTTTTACTTTCAATTTTAGGCATATTCACAAATGGCTCAACTGTTTAAGCCGAAAATGAGCTCGAACATAGGTGAATTTTCAGAAATTCGGTTCGACTATTTTTGCACAGTCGAGTGATTTGCAAATCACAGAATAGCCAACAGTAACTGGTACTGTGGACAAATGGGCTTGGATTAGCCTTGAGGAGGCTCAAAAAAAATTGAAAAAGTAAATAAATAGCAATCTAATCTACATTTAACAGAAAAATTAACCTAGGGCAAAAAACTAAACAAGAAACTAAAACTTTGAAAACTAACCCACGAATCCTGTGGGATCGAGCTGGTATGGTCGCCAGTTCTGTAGCAGGGATTTCTCCCTTGCTACAGGGAATGAATGGATACCTTCCATCTATAGGATGGAAGGGTAGGTTCCTACAAGTGAAATGCAGTAAAAACAGACAGAGCCAAAATAAAGAACAAAAAAGAAATGGAATGGTCAGAAACCCCTTTGCAAACACTGTTAGGGTTAGTTGCAGCAACCTGCAAACAACTATTAGAAACAAAATACCTACAAAAACATGTTAGAAACAAACCTGCAAACAAAAAAGGGTTAGGAAAAACTACAAAATACTAAATCAAATGCAAGAAAAAACATTGGTATACCTTCTCTTTGATGGAATTGGGCCACCATGCCCTGGCTTGAAGAAGCACCTCTCTTGGATGGGGGAGCTATGGCTCAATGGGAGAGAGAGGAGAGGGAGTGTGGGTGGCTTGAGAGACAAAGGATCTCAAGGCATCCACGGGCAGCATAACATTATCCAAGGAAGAAGTGTTTTGAGAGTGACCCCCACCTCTCTATTTATAGCTTTTTTGGGGCTGTTTAGGGTTTTAAGCCCCTGGTTGGGGCTTTATCCCTTTTTTTGAGATTTTAGCCCCTTCTGCCCTATCTTTAGCCCCTTTTCAGGTTTTTATCTCCTTTGAGGGGTTTTAGCCCCTTTTTGGAGGCTTTATCCCCTAGGAGAACTATTTAGGCTCTTTTTTGGGGTTTTTAAGCCCTTTTGCTCATTCTTAAGTCTTTTTTAGGGTGTGGTGGTCCAATAGGGTGAAATGAGGGTCGTGCATGGGTGTCCTTGGGTGGTGTAGGCCATGTAGAGATGAGTGAGGGATTTTTTGGGTTAACAGACCCTAGTCCTTCCTCTTTATGGATGGAAGAGGGGGGTCTCTTTGCACTGCCCTCTTGGGTGGTTGCGACGTCTTGCTCGCATAATTTCCTGAATGACATTTTTCCTTCTGACGAAGTGATTCTCGAGGCCATGAATGGTCCAAAATAGCCTTGGGAGGAGATGCATCATCAATCTTACTTCCTCCCTGGGCTCGAATGAATCAAGCATGATGACTCTAGGATGACCTTGAGCGAGAATGTTGGTCATCCCATAGTCCCATTAGGAACTCACGGCATATATTCTGAAGGGAACATTGAAAATTTATCTCCTACTATTCCTATCAACATTTCTAGGATTTCTGGTAAAATTGTGAATGTTTGCATCGGTGTTGATTACTCACTCAATGAAATCAAAATATACACCAATATTTTTAAAGAGTTTCGTGACTTCTTTGCTTGACCCTTGCATTATTGAACATGAGATCAAAACGTACCTAAATACTAAACCTGTTCGACAACGCTTATGTGTGATGAATCCACGCAAAGCATCTGCCATTAAGGTTGATATATGTTGATCGCATGGGCAGACCCGGGTTTACTGTAATCAATCAACAACACCCCTAATCCACTGGCCCTTTCAGCGACAGGCTGCAAAGCAGCCTGAAGTCTCACCCGAAGTGAATCTAATGGGTTGGCCAAGTCTCAAGTGTCTTGGACCAGGTTCTGCGGCAGTCCTACTGGTGTTGCGCAGCTCTTCAGGCTACGGGATCTCCTACTGGGTGGGTGCGTCGCGCACTCTCTCCGTCACGCAGTCCTTCTCACCGCAGCTTCTCTACCCTCACGCACACCGCACAGGTTCTTCCCTCGTCTCACTCCTTCTACCTTCTCACAATATCTCCTTCCTTATCGCATCGCTGCACACCGCAGGACACACAACCCCTTCTCAGCGCTAGACCCTCAGCTCGCGGTATCACGCACCGCAGCTCCTCTGCCGGTGCAATATCGCCTCTCTGCGATATTCTACCTCCGTGACTTGCGCTCTAACACGGGCTGTGTCGACGGGCGACGTTCGACCTCCAGGAAGTTATATTCTGATTAAACAGTCATTTAGAAACAATATAAGGGAGCCTTTATGCGACTTACTGAAATACTTCATTTACTTTAATCCCCAAGTACTACTGTAAGCTGAGCAATACATACATTCATTGACTGCAACTAATATCATAAGCATAATAACCAGTAACAGTAAACAAATACAATCACATTCATACAACACATAACACGCGGATTTAACGTGGTTCACCCCCAGGATGGGAGTTACGTCCACCAAACTGTGCTTCTATTATCTATCTTGAGGGAAGATGGCACAGTCTGTTGCACTGCATATGCAGCGCGAGATCTCCTCTAGATCTCTGGCCTTTTCCTATATCTATACTGCCTTTCTTACAATATATCCTTCCCTCTCTATTCTCTCTCTGGATGGTTACATACAGACTCAAATGACTCACAGACAAGCTAGGTGTCTGGATCATTACAACACTGTCTGTCTGACTGACTCCTGAATCTACTTCAAAAGTATTCAACTAATCAACTAAGGAATCAACCTCTGAACCAACCCTTTTACAATACAAAATGCAAGCTTTTATAGGCAGCCCGAAGGTCGTGCCATTACAACACTGTGGGCATGTCCCAACAGTAAACCCATACCCTAATTAGTGACAGTCAGTACTCTCTGTCCTTGAGGTAGCCGCTTCCCGTCACACTGCAGCTTTCTGCAGTCTTCCATGCTTCCCGGCGCTGATCATGGGTACTATGCATCGCTTCACTTCTCTTAATCTGGCCTTTGTCTTCAATGCTTGAGCCTCGTTGCTCCTTCTTCTTTATGAGGGTCGTTGAGCCCTCTTATCTTCCGCCGCTGCCTTCAATGCAGTGGTTGAGCTTTCTTCTCTCGGCCGCTCAGGTACGGTTGTCTTATAGACTTTTCTATCTCAAAAGTCAATGTTTTCGGCTCTGCTCTACAGCTGGAAACGCACTACAGCGTCGTAGCCTTGCCTTCTCCTCTTTCCGCCAAAACTTTACCTTTCCGCTAAACTAGCAGCTTCCTCTGTAGCTGCGGGACCCTACTCCAACAGTCCCCTAACACTCACTTGTGGCTCGCCCCCGAGCCACTACCAGCAGGGGTCTCCTGTTGTAGCTTCTCCTTCGCCTCCTGCGAAGTTTTCTGTAACTTACCCCGAAGTTCTGCAACTTCATTCTTCATTACCTCGGCACGCTCTCTCTGGAGTTTCGGTAACTTAGTTCGATGGGCTCTCTTATCCTGTCTGCCCATAGTGACGGTTTCGCCGCCTTTGCCAGTTCTCCTCTAGATCTCTCTAGTGTTCGAGAAGTGCACCACGGATATCCTTTCCTCTTTCTGTAGGTTAGAACTTTTATCACAAGGGAAATCTGTGTCTGCCAGCCTTCTCAAACATTTCATTCAGACTGGAGCCTGGCATATGGGGGGAATGCAAACCATGAGTTCCGTTCCGCGAACAAGCATTTGTCCTCGTTCTGGAAGTCTCCCCTCCGCTGGATTTTCATTCCTCGTCCACTTCTCTTCTCTTCGAAGTGGTCCAGGTCCATATGCTGCCTTGGATCCTCAGGGTTCTGTTTTGCCTTTTCTTGCTCAGCAACCCTCTCCAAGCATGCACGCTGCCTCTGATATATGACAACGATATGTTGTTTCTTTACCTTAGGAATCTTTTGTTCTTCGGCTAGCTGATCAGATAGGTCAGCGATTTTCTCCCGTTGCTTTCTTTTTCTGATTTTTACTTTCTTTCCGACGGGAGATTTCTTCTCACCATTCTTCCGCTCCGCTTTCTTATCTTCAGTGGTTGACTCGTCTTTCTTCTTCTCTTGGGCAGAGCTTTTGATGACACCCTCGGCATCCCGTACTGGGCTCTTCCTCCAGGGGGGCTTTTTTATTTTCAGTGCTTCTAATTTCACAACCTTGGGTGGCGTCGTCATGGAAACCACACAGCCAGTACGTTCTGTCCGAATTTGCTTCTAAGGGTTCATCCTCGGGCAGAACCCACTTGGCTGAATCTACTGGGCGTGCAATGGCTTCTAGCTCTGGGAGTCACTGTACTCTGTAACTGGATTGGCGAATACTGCATAGGGGATACTCAGGACTGCTCTATATGGCTCTCGGATGTTTGCGAATGTGACTCCCGTACCTGGGTAGTTCCTATATTTATGATGAGTCAACTCTCCCGAATGGAGCGGTCATCTCGGTAAAACCCATCGGATTTAATTATTGCCTGGATGAGACCATGCCCGCCATTCTGATCCTCAATCAATGCGGAAATCTGCTCACGTGATGCTCGAATTGTGCGTGCTCAGGTGCCGGTCTTGTCTAAGATTTTTCCAAATCTAGAAA
>LPNX010984390.1:48266-82025 GCA_001517045.1 Pseudotsuga menziesii | reverse complement strand
AAAAGAAACTGTAGTAATTATCTGTAAAATCACCTAAGTGTGAAAAGAAAAAATAATAATGCCTAGTGAAGTGGTAGAAAAAATAACACTATTTGGTTATACCTATATTCATGTTGCGTCAAGTGGTAGATATAGGAAACATGCTCTAGGGGGGCCTACCACATACATGAACATATAAATGCATTTGGTATGGCCCTGAAACACATCTGGTACAAGGTGTAATAAAAGCTCGCAAATCCAAGCTATCGATAAAATCCTGATTGCAATTTATGGAGGGAAGATAACATCAACTCTCATGAATTAACTCGAGGTGCATTTCCAAGACTTCGGATGATCAGGAGAAAGTTACTGAGGACAATAAAAACCATTGTTGTTCATAATATATACTTATCATCTTGAACATTCATGCATATAGACCTCATGATTCCTAACACATCATCTACACAACTATTCACTTGCAACAAATCCATTGAAGAAAATATAGAAGACTACATTGCAATGAAATAGATATCATCAACAAATAGCATCATGAGGCCACTACTCCATTCAATCTCGTCATCAGCAATAACATTTGTACAAGACTTTATATTATTTTAGTGCAAACAAGTTAATACAAGGTTAAAGGCTACAAAATGCAACATAAAGTATCTATTTGGTAATACCCAAAATATACCACTACATTATGAATCCTTCTTTTCTAGGGAAAACTATCACATTTTATTACTATATAAAGCACAAAAATTCTTTCTATGGGCGTTGTAGCACAAAATACAAAATATAAATCTTACTTTGCTTTGTAAACCAAATCTTAAACTATCCACTAAACATAATGTCCCTTTTAGGAAAACAAATATAGTCTTCCTTTAAGATCTTTTAAAAAACTAAAACTATAAGATAAAAAAACACAACTGGAAAATTTTGAAATAAAACTACAAAGGTCAAATCTAGAAACCTCTGGCATGCCCTCATTGAAATTTACAGGGAGAAGTAGCCCAAAGTGGATAAGTAATACCTATTTTGATATAGCATCAACTCATTGGTTTAATTCTCTGTAATGTGGTAGATTTTGAAAGTATTGAAGATCTCAACTATCTCCTTAAGCCATTATGAAGCCTTTACATTATATACTTGTAATCTCATACATTGGGTTCATGTTAGTTGTTGTCTAGTTGCCAATGTAGTAAAGGCAATATTCTAGTAAAAAAATTGTTTGATATTCAATATTGTGCAGTCTTTTGTCAACCCAAACCTCAAAACTTTGGATTGTTTTGGATTGTCTAGATCCTACCTCTTGTGGTCCCTATCTTTCTTTATTTTTCTAATTGCTTACTGTGCACTAACTATACAAGTTTGTGCTTTTTCCTTGTTCGATGTATCTATGTGAGAGACTCATACTTGTGTCCACTTGACTATTTGCAAAATCATTTTTCCTTTATAGCTCTTTGCATTTTTCAATGGTGTTTGGCCTAACAGAGCATAATTATTACTACACCTGACACCCAAGTTGGAAAACATGATGGCCTAAAATAGCATAATTATATAATGCTCTATAAATGAAAATGAAAAGTGTTGAAGATGGGTATTGATTGAACACCTTTATGAAGGTGCGTAAATGTAGGGGCCAATAGTAAAAGAAAGAGGGGCTTCACAGTAATTGTGAACAAGGAAAGAGAACAACATCAAGACATTGCAACTATAGTAAAGCTGTTGGGATAACATATAAACACATATAAGCACAATGCCTTAATGAATATGTCACCCTCAGTCTTAGACAAAGTTTTCATTTGGAATATAGCAAAAAAACAATAAATAATCATGTTTTCACAATAAATAGTCATAAAAATAGGTCTCTCACAACAGTCTGAGGCATGGGATTAGTCACAAAAGAAAACCCATGTAGCAACTAGCATTATAATCTGGGCAGATTTCCAATAGGTAAGGATGTTGCAGACCTATATCTTTCAGTGTTTCCTGTAGCAACTTCAACATCAATTGGAGACCAAATGATAACCTTAAATGAATTTACGTTACAACAGTAAAAAAATAGTAATTTGAAGACTAAAAAGGATTGCAGCTGTGGCATAAACATGTTTACCCTTGGATGAGTATGATGGTGCTATCACAGAGTAGATTGGGACTGAATTTGTCACTTTATCCTTGTGTTTGCCTCTGCTGTCTCAATGAAGAAAATGTTGGGGATTTTTATATGGTTTTTTAAATGTACAAGGATTAGGTTGAAGAAGTAATGATGCACAATGCCTTAAGCAAGCATGTAAAACAACTCTTATTATATTTATAAGGATATGCTATTGATCTTTGTTTAGTGGTCTCCCTGTGGGAAACCATCCAAAACTCCACAGGACCTCACCATGTGCTACTATGTTCCCATGTATACCATTGCATATGCTTGTATCCTCATATTCCATCAAGTATATTGTATTCACGACTATAACCCAATGTGTCTCCATAGGTATCTTATATCTTCCCAGCCAATTTAGCAATGCATATACACCCATGATGGTTGGTCCACACGGTAGGTGCTTAACTATGCCCTTCATGATTAATCCTTTCTCCAACATAGGTGGCTCGTGATCACGTTCATGGTCCAAGCCCTCTATGTCACATCTCTCCTCATTCACCTGCAACTTTGAAGGCTCCTCATGCATAATTATCAAAGGTCGTTCCCCCAAATCATGTGTGACACTCATGCCCTCATGTGTCACTCATGTCAAGGATTATGAAGTATTTGTTGTTGTCAATAATGAAGATCATGCCAAGCTCAATTGGTAATTGAGATCCTCAACCATTATTTCCTTATCTTCTGCAAAAGTTAAGAGCAAGGTCCCTATCCATGAACTTCAAGTAATTAGACTTCATCTACTCCAGTATTTCTCTGATGATGCACAATTGGGTACTAATGACCCCTTCTACAACTCTGAAACTCCCCTTTGTCTCTCCTCTAACTGGATCTTCCACATAAGGACTTCAATAAACCTATGTGCACAATCTTCTCTCATCAACACTTGCCTAATTTGCTCCTCAGTGACCAAATGTCATGCATAGTCATCTCATTAACTCGGTGTAGGTTGTCACTTAACTCATGTGAATCATATAGACTTTCATCTATCATTTTCACCCTTTCATTGTCCTCTGCATGAGAGATGAAACCATCCTCAAAAGGCATCTCATCTGGATATATGCCCTCACCAAGATCAGGTGCACGCACTCCCAACAAGTCATCTTTATGTACAACCATATATGCATCACCACCCATGTCATAAATAGGATGAGGTATTGAATCCAAGTCATCATTGGCATCATTCGTAGGGAAATAGGATGGCTCATCCACATCCTTATAGTCATCATAGGCTGCTGCATCCACATTTCTTTCTGCTTCGGAAACTGCATCACCCATTCTGGTGGTGTTATTGGCCTCACATGCCGCTGCTTGGTCTTCTTCAGTAAGATTGGATGCATCCTTCTTCACCCACTCTTCTTCCTACAACTTCTGCCCTTTTTCTTACTTGGTGAGATAATATTCTTCAATCATGCATTTTAGTGTTTTTATATTCTTCGAATTTTCAGCCATGATCTTTGAACATCCAGTCGAGATTTTTAAAAATTTGTCAATCAAGATCGCCTTTTCCACTGTCTTCATGTTTTGCCTGATTTTCAGCATTGTAATATCCACTAGAGGACCCCAAGCTAATCCTACACTCTGTTATGTCCACTTATCTGAGTATATCCTTTCACCAAACAATTAAATGTGTCTCTGAAGTTTGGTAAACACCAAATATGCGAACTGATGTATCTACTATAGAGGTGTGGTACTTGGGATAAATATCAATACTGTAATTGTTTGGATTGACTATTGTTGTGGTGCTTTGGGCATGATTGTTTTGCATAATATTAAGGAATCGAGAATTGTTGGTGCTGGTTGGTTTATGATATGAACTTGTTTAGGGATGGCACCATGATAGGATATTCATTTCCCCAAAATATAATATAAAATCACAAAGAGATATAATTTGCAGCACCAGAAGAGGACAATATATTCGCAAATCATATCTGTTATAAATATAATAAGAGTTGTTTTACATGCTTGCTTAAGGAATTGTGCACACATTTAAACACATATAAGCACACACTTCTGTTAAGTATTTCTAATAGTGATGCACTCTAAGAAAGTTCTAGGTATCAAAAAACATTATATTGGCATCTTTTCGGATCTGCGCAGTCATTTTTTGTGCAACAACCCTTCCCTTGTAGAACGCTTACTACCAGAGATACATGATTACTAATTTAGAATATTAAGGCTGCAGCCTTATATGCCATATTTGTAAAGGAAGTCATGATCATTTTGATTGGATTTTGTGGATGGTCTCATATTCCCGGAGAACTAGTGCAAAGAGAGGTATTTTGAAGGTGGTTCTTAGCATTACCAAGATTACTGCTAGTTATGTAGGATGCACCAATTTGTTAAGTGAAATTGAAGTGAAATGATTGCGAGACGTCAATTGACTGATACATTTTCAGATCTTTTCAAAATGATCCATAATTTCGAAGTCAGAGATAAGCCATCAATTGATATTTGACGATTTCTCAATTTAGTTGTGTATCCCATCTAACACTTGAAATTTTTATTTATTTATTTATTTATTTTTCTTCTGTTAACAGATGCTTTTGACATTTCTACTTCGTTGTATTTTAGCAATGGAATATCAGTCTACTCGTCAGGTTAAATTCCAGGTGCAAGACCTGGGTGATTATGACATAAGAGTATGGACTTAGCCAAATGAAAAATAGTTTTAATTACTAATTCAGATTTTTAAGGGCCATCGTATTGGTAAAAACAGGTCGCTTGTGGGCCTGACAAATTCAAGCCAATTGTAATCTTCTTGGAGAGATGCCTCGGAAATCCATAGGTGCAGAAAACGTGGTTCTATACTGGATGGATAGGCATTAGCATCGTATTGATTGAGTTCACTTTTCCTTACTCACATTAAGGAGGTAGTCCAAACACTTTGAGAATGACTTTGGCCCGCTAGGCCTAATGACTTTAGCGGGATTATGGAGGGAGTGTAACATACGCCTCTAGTCCTGGGCATGCTACTAGGTATACTCCTACCAGTGGGCGGATTTATAAATGAAATAGCTCTGTTTTGGTAAGTTGAAGAGTGCAAAGATTACCTTACCTGAATGGTAAATGATAAAGAATAAGTGGTTCACCAGCCACTACATCTGTGAATCCCACCAAATCATTCAACCTGGCGACTATGCCCTCTTTGATCGGTGATTCACAAGCCACTGGATCTATAGATAATCTCTTCGAAATCTTCAACCCAGCTGCTCGCTCTTTGATCGGTGATTCACAAGCCACTACATCTGGGGATCCCACCTTATTCTCAAACCTGGTGGCATTGATTGGCACTCTTGTAAGCTCATCCTGCATACAAATTATTGGGGTCCCAAGTCTCGCATGCATTGGAAACATCCACCTTAAAAAACAAAAACTTGCATCCATCGCTTGGGTTTAAACACTAATATCTGATATAGGGTTTAATTTCTCGTGCAGGGTTTCAGAGAACCCTCGTGCAGCAACCAGTTTTTGCAATTATAGGATTAAGAAGAAAATATCAACACATATTGGGAAATCGACCCTACTTGATGCTGGGCAATGTGCTGGGAAAATTTCTCTTGCAGGGTTTCAGAGAACCCTCGTGCAGCAACTAGGTTTTGCAATTATAGGATTAAGAAAAAAATATCGGCACATATTGAGCAATCGTCCCTGCTTGATGCTGGGCAATGTGCTGGGAAAATTGCAACAGTGGCTGCAATACTGGATACATTTTAATGGCCTTGCAACCGCTGAATTTAAAATCCCTAGCAAGCTATAATAAGTATACGATAGAAACGAAAAACCCGCACTCTGCAAAACTATAATGTAGAGAAATCTAATAGAAGCGAATGTACTCCCACCGCAAAAAATAGAAATATGACTGGTAAAGAAAGATGATAGAAGCTAATGCACTCCCATTGCAGAAATTAGAGAAAGAAATATGCACAATGGAAATGTATTAGAATCTGTAAACATTCGCACAAACCTGTGGATGACGATCGAGTATTAAAACAGTGCATAAGAAGTATATAATTTGATGTGGCAAATGCAAATAACAACAACATGCATCGCATACACCGAATAAGGGAAAACAAATGGGGATGAAAAATAGACTGGCATACCTTAGCCGGCCATGCTAGAAATCCCTTGACCTTGGTGAGCACAAGATCTTCGAGTCTCCATTGTCTGGAGGCAGCAGGAGCCTCCATTGTCTATAGGAAGTTGTTTTGCCTCCTCATCTTTTAGCCAGTGCCATGTCGTAAAACCTTGATGGCAACAACAAACATAACCTTATTTTTATTTCTGTCTGGCATACTCTAAACAAGAATTATACCCTCCCAGTCCTCCTCATCCACAATTTCCATAACACCATTAATTCCCAACGTAACCCTTATTATTATTCTTGGCATACCCCGAACAAGAATTATCCCTCCTAGTCCTCCCCATCCACAATTTCCATAACACCATTAATTCCCAGATTCAACAATAGTGTCAATGCCTCTAACAATTGGTTACCAGTTAAATTATCGATTAATATTTTACAGTGGCAATATTTTTCGTGGCTCCTTGGAAAATGGATGAATGGGCTCACGATGGAATTAGCTGGTCGCAATCCATAGAATAAAGAATGGAACACCGATTGCAAGCGAAGATTGCGATGGAGTTTAACAATTTTGATGGTGCTCAATCTTGACCCAACCCATTTATATCGACCCAACCCATTTAACATCTCTACCCTCCCATTGATATATAATTTCTTCTTTGGCATGTTTATGTATAACCAATAGGGATTTTAATCCCCTCCCTCTCGATCACATAGGATTTCATCTCTTCTTCTTAAAGTTGTATTTTCTTTTATTTTTAAAACTAATGAGAAAAAAGAAAAAGGTAAAAATTTAACAAAATATATTTAAGAAAATTAGCAAAGAAATCGATTGCTATATGGATGTTTTCACCATAACGTCATGTTTGATGTGTTGTCATGGGCCCTAGTCTATAATGTCATCTCTATGTGGGAAATATTTGGCTTACAAGCAAGAAAAGGTCATTTCAAGCTTTGTGCGACCAAGAATAATTATCATTGATTGGGCCATATTATCAAGTTAAAAAATAACGTCTAAGGGTAAGGGGCTCATGGGTCATGTGTGATGCCCTACACCACCCCAAAGGCCCTATATACTACATAGATAATATTTAGCCAATGAGTAAGATATGTCGGTCATTTTGAGGTTTGACACACCAAGTATGGCTTTCAGTCCCTTGGCCATGATTTGATGTGAAAAGAGTTATTAGGCCAAAACATTTTTCCTTAGGGCTCATGAACTATGTGTGGGGCCTTAGGCAACCACAAAGTCCTATAAAGGGAATATTGGCATGTGAGAAAGATATAGTACCTCTTTTATGAATTTTTGTTAACCATGGATATTTTTTGTAACTTAAACAATGGCAAGGTCAAAAGACATAGCCTTAGGCCATAACATTTGCATTTGGCCTATAAGCAAAATATGGTCGTAGAATATTCTACACAGGGCGTAACAGAGAGATAGGAAAATAAAACAATGATGGAGAATCCTTTGCATTTGTTCTTAGAAATTATGCTACCTGACATAAAATTATAAAGAAGCCACATGAGCTGATTCAATATCCAATTCTTTCCATCTTCGGTATTTTGATTCAATCCCAAATTCTCTAAATCGTCAATGATCCTATTGAAGGAAAATGCATTTATTTCTTTAATAGAATGTGGAAGCTGGAAGCTGGTAGGTCATCCAGAGGCTCCATGAGAAAGCATTATCATGACTAGTACTTGAGTAATAGGCAGTTCGATAACCTCTTGTTATAAAGCCAAAGATTCGCAGTGTTGCGTGCCCGATCTGTTAGTCCCTATAACAGAGCAGGCTCACCCGATTCGCTCTCAGCATCCAACGATCGTATGGATTTGGCCCCTTGTCCCCATAATTTATGTACCCTCGTAGAGTTTGAGGTATGGCTACTCAGATTAGGTCTCCTAGCTGGGTCTTGTCCTGGCTAGTCCTAATTAGTCCATCTGTGTGAATCTCTCTCATAAAACATAGCTATAAATGTCAATCTGTAGTAATAAAAAATCCGATCGCGAGATAGTGATCTAAATTTTGGTGACCTAGCATCAGTAGCACCACCAGCATAGGTATATCTTATATAGTATATGAGAGAGAAACATCTAAGACAGAGACAGTAGAGGCATCAACAATGGTAGAGATCCTAGTTTACTTTGATCCATCTCCAAAAACCAGGCTTTGAACATCCTGGCCCGAGAATCAAGACACCCACGTTGCCAACTGGGTGCCCTCAGAAGTCCTCCTGGGCTGTGAGAAGTCCTGATGGGTGGTATAATGTTAAATCCTCTCATGACCAAATTAAATCCTCTCATGGCTGAATTGGGGACGGACCAGACGGACCAAATTGATACTCATAACCCTGAATCCATATATTGATTTAGCAGAAGCCCCATTGGGAAATGGGTAGTTGTACATAGATCTATATTTGAAAAATCCTTCATGTTTTGCTTCGCCTCCCTATGAAACTTCATAGGTTTTAATCTATATTTTAATTTGTATAATGTATAAGTAAATAATATGTGTATATATTTAATTATATTAAATCACATAACATAAGAACTATATATATTTATTTATATTAAATTTTTTAACATATGAACTATAGCAACATATTTATATTAATTATATGTTATTATTATATTTACATAATTTACCATTATTAAGGTGAAAGAAGTTTATATATCATAAGGGTCTTTATAAAATATTTACCTATTTTATAAATTCGGTTAAGTATTATATTTACATTTATTACAAGTATAGTATGGATGGACTATGAATGTATGTATTTTAACATAATTCCCTAAAATGAAGCATGTTTTGTTGGGAGAAAGAAAATTGGAACAATTTCAATATTATGTTTCCCTTGTGGTTTGAATTTTGTACTTTGGTGGGGTGTTTTAGAATAATCCCACTTGTTATGCATGCTTTAAATGGTAAACATATCCCATATGATTTAAATGATGATGATGATGAACTAGATGACAATGACAGTGATGATGTTTTTAATGAAGATGATGATGGAAATGATGATGATGATCATCATGATCATCTTTGTCATTGTCATCATGATTATCACAATCGTCATCATCATCGGCATAATCATCATCCATGACATCAACATCACCATTGTCCTTGACATCATCATCACGATTATTGACATTTTCATCATTTATTCATCATTACCTTTGGCATAAGAAATATCATCTACCCAAAATATGTGATTGGTGGAAAATGGTCATGGAGGACACACACGATTTATGCATGACAAATAACAACTTATTTTTTAAGATGATCAACATCATCATTCTGATTGTACTCATCATCATTGTCATTGTCATCATCACCATTCATTTCATTGCCATCATAATCATCGACAATGTCGTCATTTTCATTATCCTCATTATCATCATCATCATCATCATCATAATCGTCATCATCATCATCATTGTCATCGTTCTTCTCATTATCAACAACATTATCATCATCATCATAACCATCCTCAATATCATAATCATTATCCTCATTTTCATCTTCAACATCTGGGTGTAAAATTGGATGGAAAATTGGATAAAAACATGGATGCAACAAAAGTAGGCGCAAAAGTGGGGGCATAATGGGGTGCACCAAAAATGGATGCAAAAGGTGATGCAAAAGTGGATGCAAAAAATGATGCAATCATGGAAGCAAAATATGATGAAAAAAGTGGCGCAAAAGTGGATACAACCATGGATGTAAAATTGGATACAAAATTGGATGCGAAAGTGGATGCAACAAAAGTAGATGCAAAAGTAGTCGTAACACCCAACGCAAACCCCGATGCAAAAGTGGATGCAAAAATGGATGCAAAAAGGGATGCAATAACTGATGTAAAATTGGATGCAAAAAAAGATGCAAACGTGGATGCAAAAGTTGAAGCAAAAGTGGGTGTAAAAGTAACCGCAAAAATGGGTGGGAATTGGGACGCGAAAAAAGTGGATGCAATAGTAGATGAAAAAAAGACGTAAACATGGATGCAAAATGGGATGCAAAAAGGGATGAAAACGTGGGTGCAAAAGTAGAGACAAAAATGGATGCAAAAGTGGATGAAAAAATGGATGCAAAAGTGGATGCAAAAATAGCTGAAACAAAACGAGATGCAAAACTAGACTCAAAATAGGATGTAAACTTTGATGCAAAACTTGGCGAACGAAGGGATGAAAAAAAAGAAGCAGTGGATGCAAAATTGGATGTAAAAAAGGATGAAAAAGTTGATGAAAATAAGGGCGTAAAAGTTGATGCAAACATGGGCGTAAAAGGGGGCGCAACAAGAGTAGATGTACAAACTAGGCTCAAAATTAGGTGTAAAACTAGGCTCAAAACCTATCGCAAAACCTGATGCAAAACCTGGCGCATAACTAGGTGCAAAACCCGATGCAAATTACACCGTAATTTGAGCCAGATTTAGAAAAAGGACGCAAAAAACGCCTAAAATAGCACCAACCCGTGAAATTGCACCATTTTGTCCAAAAAATGAAGAAAAATACACTGAAAGATGGTCTTGACGCAAAAAAGGATGCAAAAAGATATGCTAAATCCAGTTTTTGTTGTAGTGATTATTGTCGCAGCTGTAATATCTGTCAAAGAACTAGGAAGCCGTCCCAAAGGGATGAAACTCCACTGGTACCGTAGACAATATTCCAGGAATTCGAAAAATGGGATGTTGATTTTGTAGGACCTATCAGTCTAACATGAAAGCACATGGGAGCATGCTATATTATCATTGCAATTGATTACCTCACCAAATGGGTAGAAGCGACGCTAGTAAAGAATTATACTGCTGCAAAGTTTTTATTTGAAAATGTTGTGACAAGGTTCGGATGCCCAAATATTCTAATTAGCGATCAAGCTATTCATTTTTGGCAACCAATTGATTGAAGAGCTGACTGGAGAATTCCAAATACAACATAGAAGGACAAATCCATATAATCCTCAAGTGAATGGAGTTGTTGAAGCATTCAACAAGATTCTGGAAAATGCATTGACAAAGGTCTGTAATGCGCGAAGAGATGACTACGATCAGAAGGTCTCTATAATATTATGGGCATATCACACAATATGTAACAATTTGACAGGTCAGACTCCATTCAGGTTGGTATATGGACAAGAAGCTGTCATGCCTATGGAAGATATTGTACCAAGTTGGAGAGTTGTTGCAATCATAGAAATAACATATGTTGATGTTGTGGAAGATAGATTACTTCAACTATTACACTTGGAGGAAGAACGATTTGTTGCAGGATTTCACCAGAATGTCGAGAAGCAAAGGAAAAAGGTATGGCATGATAGACACATTAAGAGCAATCATTTTCAAGTAGGAGGTATTGTTCTTATGTATGGCATCAAAATTTTCAAGCATCCATGAGAGATGAAAACACATTAGTTAGGACCATATGTGGTCAAGGAAATCACTGATGGAGGAGCAGTGAAATTAGAAAAATTAGATGAGATAAAGGTCAGAGGACTCATCAATGGTGTTTAAATTATTGTGGCATTGATCTAAATGCAATTAGTGTAATTGAATTGTATAATTATGCAGTGAAATGGAATGAAAAATAATCACTGAGCAAGAAAAAATTCACAGAAAACGGATAATAATTACTCAGTAAAATTACAGTATTATATTCATTAATCCTAGTAGTATACAACTGTGTTACATATAGGAGAATTAGAATCATGTGGATATGATTCAAATCTACCAACTCAATCTAACTGACTGGGTAACTAGAAGTGTCTAAATCACTATTGGATCTCACTATCATTAGTCTAACTCGATATGTCTAATTCAGCCTCTCAATCAGTCAAACTAGTTAAAATGATGAGGTAGGTAAGAAGTGGCACCTAACCCCATGCATACATGCAATACTAGCGCTAAATGAACTGCAGGACATCTAACTATATGTAACTGGAGCATAACTTAGCTTAACTAGGTACAACTACCAACAAATGAAGGAGGTTGGTGGTGGCACTCCGAGTGGCTCCTAAATCTTACAAAATATAAATCTTACTTTGCTTTGTAAACCAAATCTTAAACTATCCACTAAACATAATGTCCCTTTTAGGAAAACAAATATAGTCTTCCTTTAATATCTTTTAAAAAACTAAAACTATAAGATAAAAAAAACACAACTGGAAAATTTCGAAATAAAACTACAAAGGTCAGATCTAGAAACCTCTGGCATGCCCTCATTGAAATTTACAGCGAGAAGTAGCCCAAAGTGGATAAGTAATACCTATTTGGATATAGCATCAACTCATTGGTTTAATTCTCTGTAATGTGGTAGATTTTGAAAGTATTGAAGATCTCAACTATCTCCTTAAGACATTATGAGGCCTTTACATTGTATACTTGTAATCTCATACATTGGGTTCATGTTAGTTGTTGTCTAGTTGCCAATGTATTAAAGGAAATATTCTAGTCAAAAAATTGTTTGATACTAAATATTGTGCAGTCTTTTGTCAACCCAAACCTCAAAACTTTGGATTGTTCTGGATTGTCTAGATCCTACCTCTTGTGGTCCCTATCTTTCTTTATTTTTCTAATTGCTTACTGTGCACTAACTATACAAGTTTGTGCCTTTTCCTTGTTCGACGTATCTATGTTAGAGACTCATACTTGTGTCCCCTTGACTATAAGCAAAATCATTTTTCCTTTATAGCTCTTTGCATTTTTCAATGGTGTTTGGCCTAAAAGAGCATAATTATTACTACACCTTACACCCAAGTTGGAAAACCTGTTGGCCTAAAATAGCATAATTATATAATGTTGTATAAATGAAATTGAAAAGTGTTGAAGATGGGTATTGATTGAACACCTTTATGAAGGTGCATAAATGTAGGGGCCAGTAGTAAAAGAAAGAGGGGCTTCACAGTAATGGTGAACAAGGCAAGAGAACAACATCAAGACATTGCAACTGTAGTAAAGCTGTTGGGCACACATTTAAACACATATAAGCACAATGCCTTAATGAATATGTCACGCTCAGTCTTAGACAAGGTTTTCATTTGGAATATAGCAAAACAACAATAAATAATCTTGTTTTCAAAATAAACAGTCATAAAAAGAGGTCTCTCACAACATTCTGAGGCGTGGGATTAGTCACAAAAGAAAACCCCTGTAGCAACTAGCATTATAATCTAGGCAGATTTCCAATAGGTCAGGATGTTGCAAACCTATATCTTTCAGTGTTCCCTGTAGCAACTTCAACATCAATTGGAGACCAAATGATAAACTTAAATGAATTTAGGTTACAACAATAAAAAACAGTAATTTGAAGACTAAAAAGGATTGCAGCTGTGGCATAAACATGTTTACCCTTGGATGAGTATGATGGTGCTATCATGGACTAGATTGGGACCGAATTTGTCACTTTATCCTTGTGTTTTCCTCTGTTGTCTCAATGAAGAAAATATTGGGAATTTTTATATGGTTGTTTAAATGTACAAGGATGAGGTTGAAGAAGCAATGATGCACAATGCCTTAACAAAAATATTATTATATTTATAAGGATATGCTCTTGATCTTTGTTTAGTGGTCTCCCTATGGGAAACCATCCAAAACTCCACAGGACCTCACCATGTGCTACTATGTTCCCATGTATACCATTGCATACGCTTTCATCCTCTTATTCCATTAAGTATATTGTATACATGACTATAACCCAATGTGTCTCCATAGCTATCTTATATCTTCCCAGCCAATTTAGCAATGCATATACACCCATGATGGCTAGTCCACACGGTAGGTGCTTAACTACACCCTTCATGATTAATCCTTTCTCCAACATAAGTGGCTTGTTATCACGTTCATGGTCCAAGCCCTCTATTCAACATCTCTCCTCATTCACATGCAACTTTGAAGGCTCCTCACGCATAATCATCAAAGGTCGTTCCCCCAAATCATAGGTGACACTCATGCCCTCATGTGTCACTCATGTCAAGGATTATGAAGTATTTTTTGCTGTCAATAATGAAGATCATGCCAAGCTCAATTGGTAATTGAGATCCTCAGCCATCCTTTCCTTATCTTCTGCAAAACTTAAGAGAAAGGTCCCTATCCATGAACTGCAAGTAATTAGACTTCATCTACTCTAGTGTTTCTCTGATGATGTGCAATCGGGTACTAATGACCCCTTTTGCAACTCTGCAACTCTGCAACTCCCCTTTGTCTCTCCTCTAACTAGATCTTCCACATAAGGAATTCAATAAACCTATGTGCATAATCTGCTCTCATCAACACTTGCCTAATTTGCTCCTCAGTGACCAAATGTCATGCATAGTCATCTCATTAACTCGGTGTAGGTTGTCACTTAAATCATGTGAATCATATAGACTTTCATCTATCATTTTCACCCTTTCATTGTCCTCCGCATGAGAGATGAAATCATACTCAAAAGGCATATCATCCGGATCTATGCCCTCACCAAGCTCAGGTGCACGCCCTCCCAACTAGTCATCTTTGTGTACAACCATATATGCATCACCACCCATGTCATAAATAGGACGAGGTATTGAATCCAAGTCATCATTGGCATCATTCGTAGGGAAATAGGATGGATCGTCCACATCCTTATAGTCATCATAGGCTGCTGCATCCACATTTATTGCTGCTTCGGAAACTGCATCACCCATTCTGGCGGTGTTATTGGCCTCACATGCCGCTGCTTGGTCTTATTTAGTAAGATCGGATGCATCCTTCTTCACCTACTCTTCTTCCTTCAACTTCTTCCCTTTGTCTTACTTGGTGAGATAGTATTCTTCAATCATGCACTTTAGTGTTTTTAGATTCTTCGAATTTTCAGCCATGATCTTTGAACATCCAGTCAATATTTTTAAGAATTTGTCAATCAAGATCGCCTTTTCCACTGTCTTCATGTTTCCCCTGATTTTCAGCACTGTAATATCCACTAGAGGACCCCAAGCCAATCCTACACTATGTTATGTCCACTGATCTAAGTATATCCTTTCACCAAACAATTAAATGTGTCTTTGAAGTTTGGCAAGCACTAAAGATGCCAACCGATGTATCTTGGCATAAAGGTGTGGTACTTGGGATAAATATCAATACTGTAATTTTTTGGACTGACTATTGTTGTGGTGCCTTGGGCATGATTGTTTTGCATAATATTAAGGACTCTTGAGAATTGTTGGTGCTGGTTGGTTTATGATATGAACTTGTTTAGGGATGGCACCATGATAGGATATTCATTTCCCCAAAATATAATATAAAATCACAAAGAGATATGATTTGCAGCACCAGAAGTGGACAATATATTCGCAAATCATATCTGTTATAAATATAATAAGAGTTGTTTTACATGCTTGCATAATGCATTGTGCACACATTTAAACACATATAAGCACAATGCCTTAATGAATATGTCACGCTCAGTCTTAGACAAGGTTTTAATTTGGAATATAGCAAAACAACAATAAATAATCTTGTTTTCACAATAAACAGTCATAAAAAGAGGTCTCTCACAACATTCTGAGGCATGGGATTAGTCACAAAAGAAAACCCCTGTAGCAACTAGCATTATAATCTGGGCAGATTTCCAATAGGTCAGGATGTTGCAGACCTATATCTTTCAGTGTTCCCTGTAGAAACTTCAACATCAATTGGAGACCAAATGATAAACTTAAATGAATTTAGGTTACAACAATAAAAAACAGTAATTTGAAGACTAAAAAGGATTGCAGCTGTGGCATAAACATGTTTACCCTTGGATGAGTATGATGGTGCTATCATGGACTAGATTGGGACCGAATTTGTCACTTTATCCTTGTGTTTGCCTCTGCTGTCTCAATGAAGAAAATCTTGGGAATTTTTATATGGTTGTTTAAATGTACAAGGATGAGGTTGAAGAAGCAATGATGCACAATGCCTTAACAAAACTCTTATTATATTTATAAGGATATGCTCTTGATCTCTGTTTAGTGGTCTCCCTATGGGAAACCATCCAAAACTCCACAGGACCTCACCATGTGCTACTATGTTCCCATGTATACCATTGCATACGCTTTCATCCTCTTATTCCATTAAGTATATTGTATACATGACTATAACCCAATGTGTCTCCATAGCTATCTTATATCTTCCCAGCCAATTTAGCAATGCATATACACCCATGATGGCTGGTCCACACGGTAGGTGCTTAACTACACCCTTCATGATTAATCCTTTCTCCAACATAAGTGGCTTGTTATCACGTTCATGGTCCAAGCCCTCTATGCCACATCTCTCCTCATTCACCTGCAACTTTGAAGGCTCCTCATGCATAATCATCAAAGGTCGTTCCCCCAAATCACAGGTGACACTCATGCCCTCATGTGTCACTCATGTCAAGGATTATGAAGTATTTGTTGCTGTCAATAATGAAGATCATGCCAAGCTCAATTGGTAATTGAGATCCTCAGCCATCCTTTCCTTATCTTCTGCAAAACTTAAGAGAAAGGTCCCTATCCATGAACTGCAAGTAATTAGACTTCATCTACTCTAGTGTTTCTCTGATGATGTGCAATCAGGTAGTAATGACCCCTTCTGCAACTCTGCAACTCCCCTTTGTCTCTCCTCTAACTAGATCTTCCACATAAGGAATTCAATAAACCTATGTGCATAATCTGCTCTCATCAACACTTGCCTAATTTGCTCCTCAGTGACCAAATGTCATGCATAGTCATCTCATTAACTCGGTGTAGGTTGTCACTTAAATCATGTGAATCATATAGACTTTCATCTATCATTTTCACCCTTTCATTGTCTTCTGCATGAGAGATGAAATCATACTCAAAAGGCATATCATCCGGATCTATGCCCTCACCAAGCTCAGGTGCACGCACTCCCAACTAGTCATCTTTGTGTACAACCATATATGCATCACCACCCATGTCATAAATAGGACGAGGTATTGAATCCAAGTCATCATTGGCATCATTCGTAGGGAAATAGGATGGATCGTCCACATCCTTATAGTCATCATAGGCTGTTGCATCCACATTTATTGCTGCTTCGGAAACTGCATCACCCATTCTGGCGGTGTTATTGGCCTCACATGCCGTTGCTTGGTCTTCTTCAGTAAGATCGGATGCATCCTTCTTCACCTACTCTTCTTCCTTCAACTTCCTCCCTTTGTCTTACTTGGTGAGATAGTATTATTCAATCATGCATTTTAGTGTTTTTAGATTCTTCGAATTTTCAGCCATGATCTTTGAACATCCAGTCGATATTTTTAAGAAATTTTCAATCAAGATCGCCTTTTCCACTGTCTTCATGTTTCCCCTGATTTTCAGCACTGTAATATCCACTAGAGGACCTCAAGCCAATCCTACACTATGTTATGTCCACTGATCTAAGTATATCCTTTCACCAAACAATTAAATGTGTCTTTGAAGTTTGGCAAGCACTAAAGATGCCAACCGATGTATCTACCATAGAGGTGTGGTACTTGGGATAAATATCAATACTGTAATTGTTTGGACTGACTATTGTTGTGTTGCCTTGGGCATGATTGTTTTGCATAATATTAAGGACTCTTGAGAATTGTTGGTGCTGGTTGGTTTATGATATGAACTTGTTTAGGGATGGCACCATGATAGGATATTCATTTCCCCAAAATATAATATAAAATCACAAAGAGATATGATTTGCAGCACCAGAAGTGGACAATATATTCGCAAATCATATCTGTTATAAATATAATAAGAGTTGTTTTACATGCTTGCATAATGCATTGTGCACACATTTAAACACATATAAGCACACACTTCTGTTAAGTATTTCTAATAATGATGCACTCTAAGAAAGTTCTAGGTATCCAAAAACATTAGATTGGCATCTTTTCAGATCTGTGCAAACATTTTTTTCTGCAGCAACCCTTCCCTTGTAGAATGCTTACTACCAGAGATACATGATTACTAATTTAGAATATTAAGGCCGTAGCCTTATATGCCATCATTGTAAAGGAATTCATGATCATTTTGATTGGCTTCTGTGGATGGTCTCATCTTCTCGGAGAACTAGTGCAGAGAGAGGTATTTTGAATGTGGTTCTTAGCATTGCCAAGATTACTGCTAGTTATGTAGGATGCACCGATTTGTAAAGTGAAATTGAAGTGAAATGATTGCGAGACCTCAATTTACTGATACATTTTCAGATCTTTTCAAAATGATCCAGAATTTTGAAGTCAGAGATATGCCATCAATTGATATTTGATGGTTTCTCAATTTAGTTATGTATCTCATCTAACACCTGCAAAAAAAAAAAATTGTTAATAGATGCTTTTGACATTTCTACTTTGTTGTATTTCAGCAATGGAATATCAGTCTACTTGTCAGGTTAAATTCCAGGTGCAAGACCTGGGTGATTATGACATAAGAGTATGGACTTAGCCAAATGAAAAATAGTTGTAATTACTGATTCAGATTTTTAAGGGCCATCGTATTGGTAAAAACAGGCCGCTTGTGGGCCTGACAAATTCGGGCCAATTGTAATCCTCTTGGAGAGATTCCTCGAAAATCCATAGGTGCAGAAAAAGCGGTTATATACTGGTTGGATAGGCATTAGCGTCGTATTGATTAAGTTCACTTTTCCTTACTGACATTAAGGAGGAAAGCCAAACAATTTGAGAATGACTCTGGGCCGCTAGGCCTAATGACTTTAGAGAGATTATGGAGGGAGTGTAACAGGCGCCTCGAGTCCTGGGCCTGCTACTACGTATACTCCTGCCAGTGGGTGGATTTATAAATGAAATAGCTCTGCTGTGTTAAATTGGAGAGTGCAAAGATTACCTTACCTGAATGGTAAATGATAAAGAATCAGTGGTTCACCGGCCACTACATCTGCGGATCCCACCAAATCATTCAACTCGGCGGCTGCGCGCTCTTTGATCGGTGATTCACAAGCCACTGGATCTATAGATAATCTCCCTGAAATCTTCAACCCAGTTGCTAGCTCTTTGATCGGTGATTCACAAGCCACTACATCGGGGATCCCACCTTATTCTCAAACTTGGTGGCGTTGATTGGCACTCTTGTAAGCTCATCCTGCATACAAATTATTGGGGTCCCGGGTCTTGCATCCACCGGAAACATCCACCTTAAAAAACAAAAACTTGCATCCATTGCTTGGGTTTAAACACTAATATCTGATATAGGGTTTGATTTCTCGTGCAGGGTTTTAGAGAACCCTTGTGCAGCAACTAGGTTTTGCAATTATAGGATTAAGATGAACATATCGGCACATATTGGGCAATCGACCCTGCTTGATGCTGGGCAATGTGCTGGGAAAATTTCTCGTGCAGGGTTTTAGAGAACCCTTCTGCAGCAACCAAGTTTTGCAATTATAGGATTAAGAAGAAAATATCAACATATTGGGAAATCGACCCTGCTTGATGCTGGGCAATCGACCCTGATTGATGCTGGGAAATGTGCTGGGAAAATTGCAATAGTGGCTGCGATACTGGGTACATTTTAACGGCCTTGCAACCGCTGAATTTAAAATCCCTAGCAAGCTATAATAAGTATACGATAGAAGAGAAAAACCCGCACTTTGCAAAACTATAATGTAAAGAAATCTAATAGAAGCGAATGTACTCCCACCGTAGAAAATAGAAAGAAATATGACTGGTAAAGAAAGCTGATAGAAGCTAATGCAATCCCACTGCAGAAATTAGAGAAAGAAATATGCACACTGGAAATGTATTAGAATCTATAAACATTCACACAAACCCTTGGATGATGATCGAGTATTAAAATAGGGAACAAGAAGTATATAATTTGATGTGGCAAATGCAAATAACAACAACATGCATCGCATACATCAAATAAGGGAAAACAAATGGGGATGAAAAATAGACTGGCGTACCTTAGCCGGCCATGCCAAAAATCCCTTGACCTTGGCGAGAAAAATATCTTTGAGCCTCCATTGTCTGGAAGCAGGAGCCTCCATTGTCTACAAGCAGCTATTTTGCCTCCTTGTCTTTTAGCCGGTGCCATGTCGTAAAACCCTGATGGCAACAAAAAACATAACCATTATTATTATTTTTGTCGGGAATACTCTAAACAAGAATTATACCCTCCCATTCCTCCTCATCCATGATTTCCATAACACCATTAATTCCCACTGTAACCCTTATTATTGTTCCTAGCATACGCTAAACAAGAATTATCCCTCCTAGTCCTCCCCATCCACAATTTTTATAACACCATTAATTCCCAGATTCCACAATATTGTCAATGCCTCTAACAATTGGTTACTAGTTAAATTATCGATTAATATTTTACAGTCGCAATATTTTTCGTGGCTCCTTGGAAAATGGATGAATGGGCTCACGATGGAATTAACTGGTCGCAATCCATAGAATAAAGAATGGAACACCGATTGCAAGAAAATATTGCGATGGAGTTTAACAATTTTGACGGTGCTCAATCTTGACCCAACCCATTTATATCGACCCAACCCATTTAACATCTCTACCCTCCCATTGATATATAATTTATTCTTTGGCGTGTTTATGTATAACCAATAGGGATTTTAATCCCCTCCCTCCCGACCACATAGGATTTCATCTCTTCTTCTTAAAGTTGTATTTTATTTTATTTTTAAAACTAATGAGAAAAAAAGAAAAAGGTAAAAATTAATTTAACAAAATATATTTAAGAAAATTAGCAAAGAAATCGATTGCTATATGGATGTTTTCACCATAACGTCATGTCTGATGTGTTGTCATGGGCCCTAGTCTATAATGTCATCTCTATGTGGGAAATATTTGGCTTACAAGCAAGAAAAGGTCATTTCAAGATTTGTGCGACCAAGAATAATTATCATTGATTGGGCCATATTATCAAGTCAAAAAATAACGTCTAAGGGTAAGGGGCTCATGGGTCATCTGTGATGCCCTACACCACCTCAAAGGCCCTATATACTACATAGATAATATTTAGCCAATGAGTAAGATATGTCAGTCATTTTGAGGTTTGACACACCAAGTATGGATTTCAGTCCCTTGGCCATGATTTGATGTGAAAAGAGTTATTGGGCCAAAACATTTTTCCTTAGGGATCATGAACTATGTGTGGGGCCTTAGGCCACAACAAAGCCATATAAAGGGAATATTGGCATGTGAGAAAGATATAGTACCTCTTTTATGAATTTTTGTTAACCATGGATATTTTTTGTAACTTAAGCAATGGCAAGGTCAAAAGACATAGCCTTAGGCCATAACATTTCCATTTGGCCTATAAGCAAAATATGGTCGTAGAATATTCTACACAGGGCATAACAGAGAAATAGGAAAATACAACAACGATGGAGAATCCTTTGCATTTGTTCTTAGAAATCACGCTACCTGGCATAAAATTATAAAGAAGCCACATGAGCTGATTCAATACACAATTCTTTCCATCTTCGGTATTTCGATTCAATCCCAAATTCTCTCCATATTCAATGATCCTATTGAAGGAAAATGCATTGATTTCTTTAACATAATGTGGAAGCTGGAAGCTTGGAGGTCATTCAGAGGCTCTATGAGAAAGCATTATCATGACTAGTACTTGAGTAATAGGCGGTAAAATAACCTCTTGTTATAAATCCAAAGCTTCGCAGTGTTGTGTGCCCGATTCGTTAGTCCCTATAACAGAGCAGGCTCACCCGATTCGTTCTCATCATCCAACGATCATATGGATTTGGCCCCTTGTCCCCGTAATTTATGTACCCTCGTAGAGTTTGAGGTATGGCTACTCAGATTAGGTCTCCTAGCTAAGTCTTGTCCTGGCTAGTCCTAATTAGTCCATCTGTGTGAATCTCTCTCATAAAACATAGCTATAAATGTCAATCTGTAGTAATACAAAATCCAATCGCGAGATAGTGATCTAAATTTTGGTGACCTAGCATTAGTAGCACCACCAGCATAGGTATATCTTATATAGTATATGAGAGAGCAGCATCTAAGACAGAGACAGTAGAGGCATCAACAGTAGTAGAGCTCCTAGTTTACTTTGATCCATCCCCAGAAACCAGGCTTTGAACGTCCTGGCCTGAGAATCAAGACACCCACGTTTCCAACTGGGCGCCCTCAGAAGTCTTCATGGGCCGTGAGAAGTCCTCATGGGCGGAATAATGTTAAATCCTCTCATGGCCGAATTGGGGACGGACCAGACGGACCAAATTGATACTCATAACCCTGAATCCATAGATTGATTTAGCAGAAGCCCCATTGGGAAATGGGTAGTTGTACATAGATCTATATTTGAAAAATCCTTCATGTTTTGCTTCGCCTCCCTATGAAACTTCATAGGTTTTAATCTATATTTTAATTTGTATAATGTATAAGTAAATAATATGTGTATATATTTAATTATATTAAATCACATAACATAAGAAATATATTTATTTATTTATATTAAATCTTTTAACATATGAACTATAGCAACATATTTATATTAATTATATGTTATTATTATATTTACATATTTTACCATTATTAAGGTGAAAGAAGTTTATATATCATAAGGGTCTTTATAAAATATTTACCTATTTTATAAATTCGGTTAAGTATTATATTTACATTTATTACAAGTATAGTATGGATGGACTATGAATGTATGGATTTTAACATAATTCTCTAAAATGAAGGATGTTTTGTTGGGAGAAAGAAAATTGGAACAATTTCAATATTATGTTTCCCTTGTGGTTTGAATTTTGTACTTTGGTGGGGTGTTTTAGAATAGTCCCACTTGTTATGCATGCTTTAAATGGTAAACATATCCCATATGCTTTAAATGATGATGATGATGAACTAGATGACAATGACAGTGATGATGTTTTTAATGAAGACGATGATGGAAATGAAGATGATGATCATCATCGTCATCTTTGTCATTGTCATCATCATTATCACAATAGTCATAATCATCGTCATAATCATCATCCATGTCATCAACATCACCATTGTCCTTGACATCATCATCATGATTATTGACATTTTCATGAGTTATTCATCATTACCTTTGGCATAAGAAATAGCATCTACCCAAAATATGTGATTGGTGGAAAAGGGTCATGGAGGACACACACGATTTATGCATGACAAATAACAACTTATTTTTTAAGATGATCAACATCATCATTCTGATTGTACTCATGATCATTGTCAGTGTCATCATCACCATTCATTTCATTGCCATCATAATCATCGACAATGTCGTCATTTTCATTATCCTCATTATCATCATCATCATCATCATCATCATCATAATCGTCATCATCATCATCATTGTCATCGTTCTCCTCATTATCAACAACATTATCATCATGATCATAACCATCCTCAATATCATAATCATTATCCTCATTTTCATCTTCAACATCTCGGTATAAAACTGGATGCAAAAGTGGATAAAAACATGGATGCAAAAATGGATGCAATGAAAGTAGGCGCAAAAGTTGGCACATAACGGGGTGCACCAAAAATGGATGCAAAAGGTGATGCAAAAGTGGATGCAAAAAATGATGCAATCATGGAAGCAAAACATGATGAAAAAAGTGACACAAAAGTGGATACAACCATGTATCTAAAATTGGATACAAAATTGGATGCAAAAGTGGATGCAACAAAAGTAGATGCAAAAGTAGTCATAACACCCAACGCAAAACCCGATGCAAAAATGGATGCAAAAAGGGATGCAATAACTGATGTAAAATTGGATGCAAAAAAAGATGCAAAAGTGGATGCAAAAGTTGAAGCAAAAGTGGGTGTAAAAGTAAGCGCAAAAATGGGTGGGAATTGGAACGTGAAAAAAGTGGATGCAAACGTGGATGCAATAGTAGATGCAAAGAAAGATGTAAAAATGGATCCAAAATGGGATGCAAAAAGGGATGAAAATGTGGGTGCAAAAGTGGACAAAAAAATGGATGCAAAAATAGATGAAAAAAAACGAGATGCAAAACTAGACTCAAAACAGGATGTAAACTTTGATGCAAAACTTGGCGCAGGAAGGGATGAAAAAAGAGAAGCAGAAGTGGATGCAAAAGTGGATGTAAAAAAAGATGCAAAAGTGGATGAAAACAAGGGCGTAAAAGTTGAGGCAAACATGGGTGTAAAAGGGGGCGCAACAAGAGTAGATGTACAAACTAGGTGCAAAATTAGATGCAAAACTAGTCTCAAAACCTATCGCAAAACCTGATGCAAAAATTGGCGCATAACTAGGTGCAAAAACCGATGCAAATTACGCCGCAATTTGCGCCAGCGTTAGAAAAAGGACGCAAAAAATGCCTAAATAGCACCAACCTGTGAAATTGTGCCATTTTGTCCAAAAAATGAAGAAAAATACACTGAAAGATGGTCTAGACGCAAAAAAGGATGCAAAAAGACATGCTAAATCCAGTTTTTTTTGTAGTGATTATTGTCGCAGCTGTAATATCTATCAAAGAACTGGGAAGCCGTCCCAAAGGGATGAAATTCCATTGGTACTGCAGATAATATTCCAGGCATTCGAAAAATGGGATGTCAATTTTGTAGGACCTATCAGTCTGACATGAAAGCACATGGGAGCATGCTATATTATCACTGCGATTGATTACCTCACCAAATGGGTAGAAGCAACACTAGTAAATAATTATACTGCTGCAAAGTTTTTATTTGAAAACATTGTGACAAGGTTCGGATGCCCAAATATTCTAATCAACGATCAAGCTATGCAATTTTGGAAACCAATTAATTGAAGAGCTGACTGGAGAATTCCAAATAGCACATAGAAGGACAACTCCATATAATCCTCAAGTGAATGGAGTTGTTGAAGCATTCAACAAGATTCTGGAAAATGCATTAACAAAGGTCTGTAATGCGCAGAGAGATGACTACGATCAGAAGGTCTCTACAATATTATGGGCATATCACACAATATGTAAAAATTTGACAGGTCAGACTCCATTCAAGTTGGTATATGGACAAGAAGTTGTCATGCCTATGGAAGATATTGTACCAAGTTGGAGAGTTGTTGCAATCACAGAAATGATAGATGTTGATGTTGTGGAAGATAGATTACTTCAACTAATACACTTGGAGGAAGAACAATTTGTTGCAGGATTTCACTAGAATGTCGAGAAGCAAAGGAAAAAGGTATGGCATGATAGACACATTAAGAGCAATCATTTTCAAGTAGGAGGTATTGTTCTTATGTATGGCATCAAAATTTTCAAGCATCTAGGAAAGATGAAAACACATTAGTTAGGACCATATGTGGTTAAGGAAATCACTGATGGAGGAGCAGTGAAATTAGAAAAATTAGATGAGACAGAGGTTAGAGGACTCATCAATGGTGTTTAAATTATTGTGGAATTGATCTACATGCAGTGAGTGTAATTGAATTGTATAATTATGCAGTGGAATGGAATGAAAAATAATCACTGAGCAAGAAAAAATTCACAGAAAACGGATAAGAATTGCTCAGTAAAATTACAGTATTATATTCATTAATCCTAGTAGTATACAAGTATTTTACATAAAGGAGAATTAGAATCATGTGGATATGATTCGAATCTACCAACTCAATATAACTGACTGAGTAACTAGAAGTGTCTAAATCACTATTGGATATCACTATCATTAATCTGACTCAAGATGTCTAATCCAGCCTCTCAATTAGTTAAACCAGTTAAAATGATGAGGTAGGCAAGAAGTGGCACCTAACCCCATGCATCCATGCAAGACTAGCGCTAACTGAACTGGAGGACATCTAACTAAATGTAACTAGAGCATAACTTAGCTTAACTAGGTACAACTACCAATAAATGAAGGAGGTTGGTGGTGGCACTCCGAGTGGCTCCTAAACTGTAGGGATTCATCTCAGAAGCACATATCAGTGCATGAACATGTAGTTAGTTGTGGTTAACCTCTATATGTGTTCCCCACACTCTAGTGGTTGGTACTGGAGGCACCAATAGCCCAAATGGACCCAATGGTACTAGTGGACTCAATATCAAGTAATGACTCCTACGTTAGGCAAATATAATCTAATAGACTAAGTATGTACAAGGGAGGATTATAAATCCTAACACCCCATCCTAATCCTAACTTGGACAACTGTGATCCCTAGCAATGTGGTCAAAATTCACCCATTACAATCTAAAAGAATTAAAAAATGTTGCTTGATAAATTGAGGAAATAGGGGAAACCCCCCCCCTCAAAATAAGCAGGAATAAGAAATACAAGATATTGTTAGGAGAAAAATCTTACTCTTTGTAAAATAACTTGCAAAAAAAACTCTGTTGCAATTTGCAGCACTATGCAACAACATGGTTCTTCTGTGCAACATATTCCTGAAGTTGTGCATGTGAACCTCTCAATGACCTTCTGATCTGATGGATGTAGTATGTGTTTTTTCTTTCTGGAGGAAGAAAGGAATCATTAAGTTTCTTCTTCTGTGGGCCAAATGGTTGATCATTCGCTATCATCAAGTAACACTTTCCTGGAACCTTGTTGCACCACTCTTTAGGGATAGAATCTGTGTGTGAGAGAAAAACATGCTCATTTTGATACTGGTACATTGTTCTCCTTCTATCTTCTAGATTCCTAGCACCATCCCTAGCTGTAACAATGAGATTTTGGTCCCATTTAGGCTTAGGCCATTGATTTGGGATGGGAGATGGATCTGGATGTAGAATCTCATGAGGTTTAGCCTCAGTACCAAGATCATGTTGATCTTGTTCCTCTTCATCTGAATCTGAAACATGTGACAAATCATCAACATCAAAAGGTAGTGGAAGAGTGGTTATACCTTCGTGTGCTTCAGATGGTGGTAGATCAAACAACTGATCTTCTTCAAACTGAACACTGTGCTCAATGAAGCATCTCATAGTTGCAACCTCCATCAAATTGTATGATTTTGCATCCTCTGCATATCCCATCAGTATGCATTCACTACTATGGTCTTCGAAGGCCTTTTCTCTTATCAATGGGTATTCTGGCTCAAGATTTGGAACCAAAAACTCTCAAGTGAGAGACATTGGGCTTATGCCCATGCAGTTGTTCGAATGGGGTGGCCCCAACCACTGATTTATGAGGCACTCTATTATGTATGTATGAATCACAATTTACAACTTCTTCCCAAAGAGGAGGAGGAATATTTTTGGCTTAGAGAAGGCAGGTTGACATCTCCTTCAATGATCTATTTTCCCTCTTAGCCACACCATTCCGCTGTGGTGTTTATGGAATTGATTGTTCCATTCAAATTCCCTTAGATTCACAATAATGTTGAAAATCTCTTTTAATGTATTCACCTCCATTATCTATTCTCATGGACTTGATATTTTTCCTGAAACTATTCTCAATCAAAGCTTTAAAAACTTTAAAAATTCCAGATACTTCTGATTTATGTTTCATGAAATATATCCAGCAGAACCTAGAACAATCATCAATAAGAGTAAGGAAATACCTGGAACCATTAATTGATGTTGTAGGAATTGGTCCTAACACGTCATTGTGTATCAAATCAAGTATAGAGGAAGCTCTATGTTCCTTCCCAAATTCATACCTCTTATCTGGATGCTTACCTACCAAGCAACCATGACATACTCCATCAGAAATTTGGATGAGAGGCAATCCTTCAACCATTTTATCATTGTGGAGTTGTTGGAGATATTTGAAATTGATATGCCTAAATATCTCATGCCATATCTTGCTGGTGTTGTTAGCATGAGTCAATATAGTTGTAGGAGGTGAAACAAGCAAAACATGAGAGAACTCATAAGCCTTAGTGGCATGAATAGCAATACCTTTTGCTATGAGATTTCCAGTATCTTTTTCTATGATTTCAACTGTTTCAGAGTCGAATGTAACTCTCTTGAGAGATCATGTATGTGTCATCTGATAAACAGACAACAAATTTGCTGCAAGAGAGGGAACATAGAGAACAATCTTGAACTCACCATGCTAGATTTTAACTGAACCTCTCCTGATAGCTGGGATTTGGGAGTCATATCCCATGTGTATTCTAGGTCCTTCTGATAGAGTGAGAGTGGAGAAGGAATCCTAGGAGGAAAGCATGTGGTTGGATGCTCCAGAATCAATCAGGTAAGCTTTCGACTGAGTAAGGAATGCCTTCAAGGCATGGCATCTCTCATGATATTCTATCGATGGTACAACATCATACTTCTTTGATCCTTGTGGAAGGGAAATGTTGTTCTATTCAAGGAGGGATGATAGTTGGTTGATATGCTTCTTCATGCACTCGCTTTCAAGATGAAATCCCCTCATACAATAAGGACACTTAGTCTTTTCAAAAATTTTCTTCTTTTTGGAACCTGAGGCTCCTTCGGAAATATTTTGATTCTCTCTTGGCTTAGAATCAGAGGCTTTAGGATCATTCCCCTTGTGCTTCCATTTAGCTTTCACATTGGTTGAATTTGACATCAGAAGAGCTTGGTTCTTGGAAGTTTGGAGGACTCCCATTTGGACCAACTTTTCTTGCTCCTGTATTAAATACTTGACAAAGCCATCTAGTGAAGACATCTTCCAACTTGGGATGGAAGATATTCTGGAATGGAAGGTAAATATGAATACATACTACTCAGAACCAAGTTTTTTGAGCACAGAGAGCACAAGCTACTCATCCTTCCTTTCTATTCTGCATTGCTTACATTATAGTGCTAGAGACTTGAATTTTGTGAAAAACTACTGGATAGTTTTGAAACTACCGGGATGCAATGAAATTAGCCCATTCTCCAAGATGTTCCCTTGAAGCTCATTTTTTTTTCCAAACAATTATTTGAGCTTATCCCAAGGCTCTTTACAAGTCTTCAATCCCTCAAGGTGAAAGAGGAGATCCCTGGAGATGTGAGTGCAAAGGAATCCAAATGCTTCATACAACCGATTCAGGAACTTATTTTTCTCAGTTGGATGATGAGGTTCTGTCTCTCTACCCATAGTCATCCTATACAGGCCAAGCTTGTGCAAGGATACCTGCATATATTCCCTCCAATCAACATAGTTTAAGGGTGTAAGGATCCGGGGTAAGAGATCTGAGGAATCCATCAATTTTCCTTCTGAACAGTCAGTTCTTCAATCAAGCTACGCAGTACCTATAAGAAACACTGCAAAATAAAAAAGCAATTTGCAATCATGTCAGAATCAAGACTTCCATCTCGACATGTACACTTTCTCAGGATTCGTCACACCTGCAAAGACTTCTCTGAACGAATCCAGAGTTATCGATGCACACTTTGCAGGACTTATGTGGAAACCCAACTGCTTCTGGTGTACAATGGAGATTGGACAAACTTAATGTATACATAGATAGGCTCTGATACCATGTAAGGTTTTTCGTTACACCAAAAACTATAGATGTTGATGAACATTTGAAACCAAGAACAATGCCCTATAATCAGTGGCAGTTAGTCCACATTTTTGTATTCCCATAGGTGTGGCGGTTATAGCATGTGGTTGTACCGATACTCCAACACCCCTCCTTCGGCATAGCTCGGGGGAATTGAACCTGAGACCTATGCTCTAATACCATGTAATGTTTGTCGTTACACCAAAACCTGTAGATCTAACTGAATGTAACTGTAGCATAACCTAGCTTAACAAGGTACGAACTATGAATAACTGAAGGAGGTTGGTGGTGGCACTCTGAGTGGCTCCTAAATTGTAGGGATTGGTCTCAGAGGCACATAAAATGATGCATGAACATGCATTCAATTGAATTTAACCTCTATATGTGTTCCCCACAGCCTAGTGGTTGGTACTGGTGGCACCAATATCCCAAGTGGACCCAATGGTACTAGTGGATCCAATATCAAGTAATGACTCATAAGTTTGGAAAATATAATCTAATAATGGACAAGAGAGATTTATAAATCCTAAAAAATGGGAGTTGACTGAAACCATATTTCGATTTCTGTGACCTGGTTGCATAAAAGAAAGAGAGAAGAGAAAATAAAGAAAAGAGAAAAGAAACAAAGACGACCCAAACTATGTTTTCGCAGACTATTAGTCTGCCGCAGAGAGAAGTAAAGTTGTGCAGATTTGGCATCTAGCCAATGTCAAAATTCTGAGCGAAGACAATTGGTCTGTTGTAAGATGGGAACCCTTTTGGAAGGGAAATTCAAGTCACAAGGAGTGTGACCATAAACTTAAAGGATGGGAAATGTAAGTCGTGGGGAGTGCGATGAGAAAATTGATAAGCTGAAAAAAAAAGGGGGGGTTGCAAATCACGCAACGCTGGAAGTTGGAAGCCTCCATATGATGACCCAGAGAGGTGACCCATGTGATGGGTTGTGTTGTCATTATTCCACTTAATGGCTATGAGTGTGAATATTTGATAGGATGAGAGCCTAGGCAATTCTTCTAGTTTCCCTTACTTTTAAATTAAGTCTGATATAATGAAACAATGAGTTGCTTCCTACAACACCTAGAGCTGAAGTAAAGTTGTTGTAGAAGAATGGTTACTATGAGCTTTAACACCAGTGTCCTCAGGGGCTCTGCGATTGAAGCCGTGATACTTGTTATGGTTGAGGGAAGTGCTTTCGGATATGTTCCACTGCAAGCAAGGAGGTGATTGGAAACTGAGCTAATTCCAGTCCTATCTGCACCATAGATACTGACCATCTTACCAGGGTTGGAAATAAGGAAGTGTTATGGTCCCTGCAAGAGAAATTTTGTCTCAACATTGCTAAGAAAGAGTGAAGAAGAAGCATCTAGAATTCAAGAGTCAAAGGACATCCCACCGAAGCCATCGGATAGAATTGTGGAACAAGTCGCCCGAGTGCATAGTATCCATTTCTAGAACCCGTCGGTCTAAACTAGTGTTCGGATAGCGACAAATGAAAATGAAGGCCACTGTCGTCACCATCATCTCCGCAAAAGGATCAAAACATACTGGGTGATGACGTTCTCAAGAAAACCATGAACTAGCAGATTCCAATGAGGGAAGGTAAGACATCGATAAGATGGAGGACTTCACCAGTAGTAGGGAAATGAAAGACAATGAGTTTATACTGGACTTATCGACTATTGTGAGCTCTAAGCATTATGTCGATGTTGCATACTCAGTCAAGGCTGTTACAGAGGAAGAGTATGAAGGTAGGAAGGAAAAAATTGGGATGAGTTCGAAGTTGAAGCTAAAAATGTAAACAAGGAGAATCGATGATATTGATGAGTCTCCCATCTCGTCTGTCCTACAACACTGAAACAATAACTTTTTCCTATAGAAGAAAGAACCACAACAGTTGCAGAATCTAGAAACAACATACATTATAAGGTGCACGAAGCAGCGGCATCAGTAGAGAAGGTAATGCAAGAACATATCAGTTCTGACCTTCTGGAGAAAATGCAGAAGGTACAGGAAGAAGTGTGGCTGGAAGCATACAGAGTGTCGAAAATCTTGGAATATTTTCACAGTAAAGTCGACACACATGAAGAAATGGAGGAATAAATTTGAGTGGCTTGGGATGAGACATAGGTAAGTGTTGGGGGTCTATTGGGCCTAGGGAAAGGAAAGAAGAATTCACTTAGAATTCTGCCTAAGTATGGAGAAGAGCTAAAGAGGAAGAAGAAGGAGCTGCGACAGAGGCAATGACAGAAGAAGAAAGAAGCATGACATAAGAAGGAAGAAGTGTGACAGAAGAAGGAAGAGCCGAGACAAAAGGAAGATTCACAATATAAGAAATATCTGTGACAGAAGGAAGGAATGTGACAAGGAAATATGTGATGAAATACAAGTACCAGAAGGCGTGTAAATGACATAACGATTGGAAAATAACAGTAAGGTAGAACAACTAGAAAGGGACAGACCATAAATATCATGGGGACAAGTTTGACTCGAGCCAGCGGAATCCACATGTATGAATATATTGTTGTAAGTCAGGTCGTTAGTGCCTACTATTAGGTGTCACTAGAATAGGAAAGACAGCCTATTGGCTAAGTATAGGAATTCAACTGAGAAAGTGACAGGTCTGTAACAATTCTGTAAATGAGTCTATAAAAGGAAGAACCTAAGATGTATGCCGGTTAGCTTCTCTTCCATTAGCTCCTGATTGTTTTTATACCCTAATTAGCTCCATGCTATTAGTTTGTTAGTTTCTTTGTAAGTGTTGTCCGTTAGAGGTTGCTGAGTGCTTTGAGTTGAAGAATTTGCAACTAAGTGTGTAGAAGTGTAGTAGAGGTTAAATCGATTTAGGATATGTGTGGATTGCTAGTAGAGTTGAGTAGGGAGAGAGAAGAATAGAAGATCAGAGAGCATGAAAGGAAGAAATAGTCTGTAAATATAAAGAAGAATATCTAGAGAAGAGTTTGCATCTTAGTGCAGAGACAAAAGGTGCATATATTTCTCATGCAAGATGAAGAGCATCTTTGGGGTTTTTCTCGATGGGTTTCCATGTTAGGTTCTGTGTATTTGTGTGAATGTTGAATGTGTTTGAGTTATCTGTGTAAATGTTGCAATGCATGAGTGCTTATAGATTTACTCGTGAATGAATAGATGTGTATCAGTCTCATTGTTATAAGTTGAAGACATTTATGCTACACTTGGGTTGTTGTTACAATGGTTTCATAAAAGTAGTTGGGTTATAGTCTAAACTATTCATAATAAGCATAAGTAATCCACCCTTGGGTTTCGTTGAGTACCTTGGTGAGCTATCGAGGCACCAGAAATACCCCACCCAACTATGGAAACATGGTTCTGAAAGTTACCCAAAAAGGAAAGATATCTCAAGTGAGACTGCATCTATGTCGCAAGTGTTGCCGACTGAGCTCTGCTCTGTTAGGCCGATATCTTGGGATTTGTTGTGCTAAGAAGAAGGGTCTGAACCTAGGTCAAGATCCCAAGAGGAGGGAGAAAAACCAACAAAAATATAACTTAAAATATATTAGAACAAAACGCAACCTTGAGTATTCTCCACTTCTAGCTTGGACATTCTTTTCAATGCACCAACCAAGGCATGAATTAGCTCAAGTTTTTCATCCATCTTGTTAGCTTTTGAAACAATTTTTGAAATCGTGTCTTGATTGCATGAGGACATGCAATAGCTCAGGTGTGGAGGAGATATTGGGATAAAGTTTTAATTAGTTTTCTACTTTCAGTTACACTCGGTTTTGACCATATACTTCTCCATTTTAATTACCTTATCATCCTTATTGGCACATTACCTATCATTTTGTAAAGATCAAGTGCCATGAGTTTTATGTGATGCTATGATTTTCATATATATATGTGTGTGTGTGTGTGTGTGTGTGTGTGTGTGTGTGTGTGGTGAATCCATGAAGATAGGTAACATTTTTTTGGCCAAAAGAGACAGTGAAAATTTGATTTTTACCCATTCATTAAATCGAATCCCTCAAAACTCATATATGTCTTGTGAATTTTTTGACACGCAAAAAAAAAACAAATTGGAGGGAATTATGTTGTCTTTCCACCTATATATTTTTTAAACAATAATATTATTTAATATATCAAAATTACATTTAATGATAAGTGTGTTCATCTAGATATCAGTAAAAGTTAAAAAGTGGTTTG